>BMAO01007075.1:0-99836 GCA_019973975.1 Trichonephila clavata | reverse complement strand
TTTTGCCTCCACTTAAAAGGAGGAACCGGGACATTTCTCGGCAGATTTACACAGATTTACAGAGATGTGACAGAGAGATTTTACAGATTAGCAGAAGACAGGTTACCATGATTTCAGATTAAGAGAGTTGAATTTAGGCCGTCCAAGTACCACCCAGCTCCATGCCTCCGTTTCAGATAAGTGGAATGTTGTAGTAATCTTATTCATAAAATTAATAGTGTATTTATTTTAACTAGTAATGTTTTAAAAGTAATAAACGAATTTAATCTCATTGTTTTTTTTAATTGAGTTTCAAAGTACTAACCACTAATATGATGCAGACATAAGTTAAATTAATCGAACCTGCGTAAGTCACAATATGTTAAATTAATGAAGTAATTGTAGCGCTGCATCATCTGGTGCCATGACCAGGATTCGAGGAAATTTTTTTTTCACCTCTTTCGTTCACGCGTGAATTTTTTAGATGAATTTGGGCAATCGCTAATGTGTTGTGTTCGAATGTATAATAAATTTAAGATTGTTGTAATGATGAATACATTGGCGTTAACTTTAAAGCAAATTATTTTTTTTCCTCGCAAGTATAATTTTTATTTTCCTCGGCAGATGAAAGGTTGGAAACATTTTGTATCAATGAGAATTAATTGTATTTTATTATGTTGGTATTTGTATAAATATCAATATTATATACATTGATGTTTTTTTTAAATTTGTTTTTGTCACTTATGCTATTGGATGTATGTTATTTCAAAATATATACTGTGGACACAAGGTACATGTCTACAATAAGTCAGGAAATATAGAGAAAGGTCTCTTGTATAACTCATAAATCAGTGAATTACTATTTTAGCTATGTGTGTAGTCCCACACATGCTCCATGTGTTTTTTTAGTATGCTCATTCTACGTATTTTGTTATTGTGTTTCATTTATACATTATCTCTTTGTGAATTTCATTGTTGCTTAGAAGTATTAAATTTTGAGCTATTAAACGTTGGTTTTATCATGTTATTATAATCAAATATATGTTATTCTTGTTTCTTGCAACCTACTTATTGAATTCTTATTGTGGATGCATTATCATTTATGTTTATTTTTGAACTTTTATTGCTTTCGCCAGTACCTTATGATAGTGTAGAAGAAAGTAGCTATTTTGCCATTATTATTCTTAATTACAATTGTGTTTTATGAATTTTAATAATATTCGAGATGGTTGTTTGTTTTATTCTGTGTTGGCCATCGCACTAGTAAAATTTTATTCACACTAAAGGAATTTCTATGATATGTTTAAAGTATAGTTACTAGTATTGTGTTCTTGTACTCTCGTTTTAGAATGTTTTTGAGTAGTTGAGTTTCAATTGTCCATAAATTAGGTATTCAGTTTTTTTTTCCTTTCGGTTTTGTCGATTTATGAATTTTTCTCTCTCCCTCCATGATGTACCACTCGGTATAAGTGTTGATTGATTAAGTGAAGTTAGTTTTGATTTCGTGTTATTGGTTCATTATAATTTTTTTTTATGAAAATTCTTGGTCATAATTATTTAGTATTGAGGTAGATAAGTCTTGTGTTCATTATGTACTTATGAAATTGTTTTGAATACTTAGTGGGTTAGAGCATGAATTTTTTTTTTATAAGTTGAATTTCATTATGTGAAGAGTGTTGATTACAATTGAGTTAAGATTGTTCGTGATATATTTGAATACTGATGCGAATTATTTCCGGAAGTTATGTTTAGCGAATTGTTAAAGAGGTACAGGAAATTGTTGTCATTATGGTTGTATTAGAATCTAGCGGGTTATGTGAATTAATTACGGAAGTTATGTTTAACGAAGTGTTGGAAGAAGAGATAAAGAATTGTTTTATGAGTTTGTGAATTAAGATGATTATTCAGGTATTAGTTAAGTGATTTAGTAGAAATGATTGAGAATTAGAGTTTCAGTTGTCGAGTTAGTTCTGTTTTTGAGAGATAGTTATCTGTTTGTAGCGTTAGTTAATTGTTAGCGGATCGTATTGGTTATAAGGTTTTATGGCTATGTTGTTTGAGAGTCAGTATTCGAGTTGCCGATAGTCGATTTTGGTGAATTAGTTATAGTAATGGGAATTAATATTTTTATTGTTGAACAAAATTTTTTTTGTGTCTGGTGTTGATGACATGCGAATCGCTCTGTTCAGTGCACAATTATAGCACTCAAAGGTTAGAGTGAAGTGTTTCGTTTTTTTTTTTCTCGCCTTCTATTTTTTTATATATAGACTTAAAATCCATTTTTATTAATGGCCACAATTTTAATAATCTCGTCTACTTTTAGTAATAAATTTTTTTGTTTCTTAACCTTGGGTTTGCATCCTGATCACATGCATATTCATCGTTTTGTAATAAGGAAAATGCACGCCTAAGTTATACTATTCGTACGCAATTCTCATGGTGAATTTGTCATTCCTTTATGCTATTGATTTTGTTGTACGTTGTATTTCAAATGCATGCTTAATTTAATTAGTACTCAAGGCTCAGGGTGAATTTATGATTCCTTATGCTCATTGACTTTGGTGTACGTTGCAATTTCTTATGTAATCATGCCATATTGTTATCATGTCGAATTTCGATGTTAGGTGATGCAATGTTGTGATGATTTTCTGTTTTTTTGCATTATACTCATAAATAATAATAATAACTTATCTAAACTTGTTCTCATAAATTGTTACAATCTCACACAGGAAAATAAATTTTTTAAATTCCTTAAAATGGTGGATAATTTTTTATGTACATTATTAGCTAATAATTTTCTTCATCATGTCGTTCTGCGATGATCAGTGAGAAGGAGGAGTTGGCATAATTATACAAAATATCTGTTTAACTTTCATGCCAGACATCGGAAATGTTGTTTTTACCCATTTTACTATGCATACATGTCGCGCCAAAATCTGTGTCACAATCAATTTTTTAAGTATTTACTTCTTGTATCTATATATATATATCACTTGTTTTATTTATATTACATATTAATCACTGCTGTGTTATGTACACAATTATACTGTTACAATGTTTTCGTGAGTGCAATTCTTTTGTGTAAATTATGCGGTAGCCCAGATCTCATCTCAAAATTCGAATTTTATGAATTTTTTTTTCTTTACAAGACGTTCTATTGTACTACATTTGTTTGGCAGAAACGGAGGCAGGGGATGGTCGGTGTGGTATTCAAACGAAAGTCCCTGCCGGTCAAAAAGTTAGTGGGGAGGGAGAAAGTGAAATGGAAAATAATGAGTTCACGTGTTGTGTGTGTAGAACATTTCCGTACTTATTATAATCTCTTTTGGGAGTATTTTTTTCATTAAGGTCGAGCTGGAATGCAACTCACGGACAACAGGAAAGGAAAATTTTCCCCTTCGCCATGGCGTCAGGATGACAGGCCAGCCACATTCATCAGGTTCGGGAGCTGTCAAGATTGACGACCTCCAACACAAGGGAGCAGAGGAGACAAACGTTTAAAGGTTCCTACAATGCCGCGAAGTCAATAAGAGAATTCAACAATAGGCTACCCATTAGGGCGGCTACATCCTTCCAGCGTGGTGTCTTTCACCCCTCTTCAATTCGTCAAACGACAGGACATAATTGTCGTTATTTCTTCACCTTCACAACAGAAAGGGGGACTTCCGCCTTTTCCTACTGCACTTGGCACTAAAAGGCTCAATCGTCGGGATCAAGGATTCCCCCTCCAGTTTTTTTTCCTTCCTCTCCTGCAGTTGTTTTTCCAAGATTTCATCGTGTCAAGAAGATCCATGTCCGGCTCGCTGTTGGACTATTACTATTGTCATTTAATCACTCCCATTTCAGTTTTGTATGTCTACTGCAAAATATGTGTTAATTTTTTCTCTCTCTTTCCAGGTGTTTGTGAGTCTGAAAGGGGGGAGGAGTGATGGGTGGCTTGGAGGCTGGAAGGCTTAGATGCTGATCGGGTTTTAAGATGGTCCCTAAGACACATGCAATTTGTGTGTATTCCCCTTGTTTCTTGTTGACAGGATGTTGTCGCATTCCTTAGTTGGGGGGGGGGGTCACAACGGCTGGTCAGCAAAGTTGAATGAACTCATAATTTGGAAGAGTCGTCGCGAAATTTGTGACTCTGCGCTTGGTTCCTGACCAATGGCTAGGCGGGACCAAAAGGGCGTGCGGATGAAAAAGGGGGTAATTTGCCTCCACTTAAAAGGAGGAACCGGGACATTTCTCGGCAGATTTTACACAGATTTACAGAGATGTGACAGAGAGATTTTACAGATTAGCAGAAGACAGGTTACCATGATTTCAGATTAAGAGAGTTGAATTTAGGCCGTCCAAGTACCACCCAGCTCCATGCCTCCGTTTCAGATAAGTGGAATGTTGTAGTAATCTTATTCATAAAATTAATAGTGTATTTATTTTAACCTAGTAATGTTTTAAAAGTAATAAACGAATTTAATCTCATTGTTTTTTTTAATTGAGTTTCAAAGTACTAACCACTAATATGATGCAGACATAAGTTAAATTAATCGAAACTGCGTAAGTCATAATATGTTAAATTAATGAAGTAATTGTAGCGCTGCATCAGATGACAGTCTCCCACTACGAACTAAAAATGAAAATAATTTAAAAGAATGGCTTATTCCTGGCAAAAAAGGAATTACATTAAAAAGCAAAAATGTAAGTAATTTTTTATAGAAAACAAATTAGAAAAATATGAGTGCCAGGATTTAAAGAAATAGAACACAAGGTATTTAGAAATGCCAAGAAAAGAAGCAGAAAGAAATAAAGAAATTGAAACCGGAAAAATAATAACTGCGTATAAAAGTGTGGGGTGCTCAATATTGTTATAATTTCTTACTAGTTCTATTCCAAAATGCAGAGTTAGTGTAAAAATGTAGTACAAAGGCCCCCACGCTTTTACCACAATGACATTAATTCTCTCGTTAATCATTTTATTCTTATATTGAGGTTTTAGTTGGATAAAAGCGTGTTTTTTAAAACTATATTTTAAATTTTTGGGTCTTCATGTGTGTCAGACTACTGATTTCAGCACTTAGTATTATTACAACAAATGCCAAATCTAATAATAACTTGCCTAGTTGGCAACCCCCATTGGTACTTGTGTCTTATTGCAACCTATTGGTGACATTATAGGAAATTAAGCCCTTGGTTGCCAATTCAGCATGTACCACACATAGGAAATCAGGGTGGCCAACTCAGCGAGTTATTTAGAATTGGCGATAATATGCAAGTATCCTCCAATTTCCTGTGAGTTGTATGTGCTGAATTGGCAAACGGGTGTTTCATTTCATATATGTCGCCAGTTGGATGCGATAATACATAAGTACCAAGATTTCTTATGTTTTTCCCACTTGTGTACAACATACCTGCAAATAGGAGTTTTTGTACCCAAGCCGTATTAATTTTTGGTACTTACATATTTTTGCAACCATATTGTCGAAATTATATGTATTAAACACATGGTTGTCAATCTGGCGCATACGGCTCATGCAAAATCAGGGTCACCAACTTAACAAGTATCTTGAACATTGTCATTGTTGTGGTAATATGCATTGTAAAATTTGGCGTATGATGTACACTTTTAACACAAAAAATAAGATTGAATTTAACATGTGCATGTTACATGCCAGGTATAAATATGAAAGCTTTAAAAAAACGTGAGCATAGGAAAAAAATTAGATTTCTACATAGATTGAAATGTTGTTCATTTAAAAGAAATGGCGTTCCTTATGAACTTGAAAGGTTGCACTTCTAGATGTATACTATTTTTTACTAAAGCTTAGAATAAATGACTTTCAAACTTTAAGAGCATGGCTCACATACATCTCAGGTTTCTTCATGAAAAAGGGGGTGCACATTATACAGCAAATAAAAATAGAAATTAAAAATTGCTACTTGAAAGTATAAGTGCGTGTTATACAATGGTATGCATGATATGCCAGATTTTACGGTAAGAATATAATTTTTCTCTACCTTTCTTTAATGAGAAAAAGTATAAAATATATTTATATTGGGTTAAATACAAAGAATCTGATATATATACTTCATTTATTTTCATCCAAATAAACAAAACACTATAGTCACAATAAAGGTATTCTTGAAATAGATTAAGTTCAATTTTACTAACTCTAATTTTGATTATTTCAATATTCGAAAATGAGGGTGAAAGGATTCATAAAATAAATGTTTGAAATAGTTGACTCTTTTAAATAATTTCTTTATGAGAACTTTTAAGACATTTTCCATAAGTTTACCAATAAGCTAAAAAAAAGTTCTTTAAAATTTACTCCAAATTAGTCTCTTAAAAAGATTAATAATTGAAAACAAAAATTTATTTTGTAGGCTTGCCTTTTTCAAGACATGCAAGCCATTTTAAAGTTCAATATGAAAATAAAACTAAAATTATTCCAATGTTCCAAAGGAATACTTAAATTATTATTTGCCTATAAGCAAGTGCCCAAAAAAATCAAACAATATGACTTATAATGAATCAAGTAAATTTCATTAAGATATGTGACTACCCAAAATTCGCAGTTTTGGTGAAAATTTCCAAAATTACTTTTGTGTTTTTATTTTATAGCCTATACATTTCAGATTCCATAAAACACTCTATTTTTGTTTCTACGGTATCTAGAAGCAAATTTATAGCATAATTAGTAAACTGGAATTGGAGTTAATAAAACCAGATGCTGATCCCTACATAAAATATTTTTAAGATATTGAATTTAAATTTTCAGAACATGTTTTATTTAGTTGTATCTGTGTTATGAATCAAAATCTAATCTCTGTGTATATACAGTGGACCCAAAAAGTGTTCGTACACTTGCAATTTCATATAAGATTTATTGTTTCCGACTAATAAAAATTAATATTTTGGAATTGTAATTTTTTTATATCTGCAACTTGTTTTTGGCGGAATGACATAATTATTTTTTTAAAAAATAGAATAACTATTATTTTTATAAATTAATAATCAAAAAGCTACTGAAAAATTACGCCACTAAAGTCTTCGTACACTTAACAAAAATCTCAACATAGCTTTATATATATATATATAAATATTGTGTATTTCTTTCTTAATTTAGAACTTAGTAGGATATCTTTTAGTGTCCACAACAACTTTTAAATGTCTTAGTATAGATTTAATCAGTTTTTTGTTATGTCTGCATCGATTTACCTCCATGCTTCAGTGATTATTGTTTTTACTTCCCATTATGTGTTTATATGTCATGTTTTCTTTTTATTTTAAATCTAGTTCTTCCCAAATATGCTCTGCTGGGCTAAATAAATTGATTGAGGAGGTGTTTTTCAAAATTTTGGGTACAATTTTAGAGACACCAGCGGTGTACATTGAGAGCAGTTCGCCTGGCGTCATTATCCTGTTAAAAAATGAAGTCGTCTAAAATATCCAAATTTTGAGAGGATAATTTAAAATTTCTCTTTAAAATATTTAAATAGAGCTCATGATTCTAAATACCATCAAAAAATACCAAATTACCTAATCCTGAAGCCTATTTACACCCACCCTCTCTTGCAAGAACACCTCTGTGTTGAAGCATGGAGTTGGAGGAGCTCTTGTTCCACATAAATTCACGGGATTAAATGCCTCATTTTTTCCTTTAAAACTATTATATGCCCATCAGAACCAAAAATGTTGAATTTTCTGTCATCCCAATCACTTTCCTGTCAATTTTGAATTTTCTGAAACTTAGTCACAAGAATCTAGTTGGATGAATGAACCATGGAAGTGGAAGTGTTCTTGTATGGGGGCGTAAATCAGCTACAGAATTAGGTAATTTTTGATGGTATTGAGAATCATGAGCTCTAGTTAAATATTTTAAAGAGAAATTTTAAATTGTCTGTCCAAAATTTGATATTGAATATGACTTCATTTTTTAACAGGATAATGATGCTCTCAATGTACACCGCTGTTGTTTTTATAACTGCCCCAAAATTTTGTGAAAACACCTCCTCAATCAATTTATTTAGCCCAGCAGAGCATATTTGGGGAAAACTAGATTTAAAATAAAAAGAAAACATGACATATAAACACATAATGGGAAATAAAAACAATAATCACAGAAGCATGGAGGAAAATCAATGCAGAAATTACAAAAACTCAATAAATCTATATCAAGATGTCCAAAAGTTGTTGTGGACACTAAAAGATATCCTACTAAGTTCTAAATTAAGAAAGAAATACAATATTTAAAGCTATGTTGAGATTTTTGTTAAGTGTTCTAAGACTTTAGTGGCGTAATTTTTCAGGAGCTTTTTGATTATGAATTTTTAAAAATAGTAGTTATACAATTTTTAAAAAATAATTATGTCATTCCACCAAGAACAAGTTACAGATATCATAAAAAAATTACAATTTCTATACATTAATTTTTATTAGTCGAAATCATAAAATTTTATAGGAAACTGCAAGTGTACGAACACTTTTGGGGTTCACTGTATTTATGTACTTCATTGCATTTAAATGAAAAAAAAATCATAAATTTTTTAAAAAATCGAGTTTTTGCATAAAATTTGGCATATTTAAAAAACTTTTAATTCCTAATACATATAAAGATGTTCCATTATTTATGTACTGTATAAATATTATTTGAATACATTCATTAGAATTTTGTGTAAAAGATCCTAATTGCTATTTTTCATGAAAATTTTACTAAACTTGACAATTTTTATAATCTATAAAGCTCTCCAGAAAACAGCAAAAGGGTTAAAAAATTAGTTAAACATGAAGCTAAAGAGTTTGAGCTATAAATATGGCGAGTTTAAGAAATGTACAACGAGTAGAACATTTTTCATATTGTATTTAAATCTTTAAAAGCATTATCTGAGAAACTATGTTTTTTGGCTTCACGATCAAGTTCACAAATGGATTTCTTTTTAAGATATTGAATTGAAATTTTCAGAAAATATTTATTTGCATTATAGACTATAATCTCTATGCATGTATTTATGCATTTTATTGCACATACAATATGTGAGAAAAAAACATGTTTTTTAAAAAAAATTGACAGATTTCAAAAAAAAATATTATAAATCTTATCGCTCTAGGCACAGATAATGATGTTATTTTTGTGCAGTTTTAATATTATTGGAATATATTAATTAGAATTTTCAATACAAGGTTTACTGTAACTGCAATTTTTCCCTAAAAGTTCCCCATCTATCCAAAACAATTTAAAATTTTGTGGAATTGTATTTTAATTCCTGACTCAAGTGTAGTATGGGGGGGGGGGGGTTTCGATTTGGCGATTTTTCTTTGGATTTTTATATAGATATTATGGTGAGATGAATTCATTCTGGCTTTGGGAAACCTATCGCTAAGTGAAGTAGCTTGGCGATCGATTTTGGTCACCAAAAAAATTTGACATCGCCAAGGCTCCCCCCCCCCCTATACTACACTTTAACCCTTAATTCCTAGTTCTATGCACACCCTTTTTAAAGAAAAAAAGTGTTTTTTAGTTGAAAATTTATGTTTCAATAAAATGCTCCGAAAGTAGCTACATACCTTAAATTTATGTTTTTTTAAGTAATCCGTCAAAAAAAGGCAGATTTTTATCACATTTTTTCGCTTAATTCCTATAAAAGCCTTATATTAAAAACAAGGCACATACTTTTGTAAAACAAATAGGTGAAAACTTTAATTCAAAAGTCAAGAAAAAGACTGTTTTGATTTAAAGTCATAACAAAATCAAAACAATATAGTACTCATGTGTTCGTCCGCGGGTAGCGTGGTAGAAACGAAAAATAGTTCGGAAGATTTATGAGAACTAAATTTGTTGTTGAACCCCTATCTTTAAAATATGTAGCCAGTATATTAAAAAAACTTCTTTAATCCTGAATATCTATTTTAATTTGTTTGATAGTGTTAATTAACCATTTTTTGAAATTTTGAGTACATGTAATGTTTTATTTTCGAAAAGGCATGCGTTCAAATATGATACAAACAAACTCATTTCAAAATGATGATGTCCATGTGCTCATTTTTGAGTATTTCTTTTTTCTCCGTGTAAGCTATGTTTATGATATATCGATTAGAAACCGACTTATTATCAAAACTCAGACCTTAGTAACGGCTCTGCCCAATTACAGCGGTATAACATTTAAACCGGACACAATTTCCACTTCCCGGGTAACACGAAAAAGGTTGAAGGTTCACAAAGAGAACGCTGTCAATAAACGATGGTGAGAGTCACGCGCTTAATCTCTAACCCAGAGTTCTCATTCTGCAAGCAAAAGCGAACTTAACAAAAGAGAAAGTGTTGGGTCCGTGGGTGTATAAAAGTCGTTTGGACAGACAAAAGTATCTAAAAAACAGATGTTTAAAACAATTACCTCAAGTATTGCAACGAATCTTAATAGTAGGCCGTACAGTGACGTCACATTCAATAACAAAACGTAAAAAGATTTCCACGTCAATTTGCAACATGCTATTTTAGGAAAGGAAGAGTTACGTTGGTAGACCAATGATGTCACTTTCTTGTTTACGTAATGGCATCTGACGTTTCTGAGCACCCCCCCCCCCTAATTTTGTGTCACGAATTATATCAAAAATCGATGTTTCCATTCCAGAAGATTTTCCACTGAAGTTGCATGATTGGAATTTGAATATTATCAAACGAAAACATTTAAATTATCGTTATTAAACCAAGTTACACAAATATCACAAGTTAACTTCTTTTCAAAGAAAACAGACACAAAAAAAGTTCTTGACACAATAAATATTTATATTTTCACGTTGCATCTCGGTGGGGATTTTCACTTGCAATCTTTCTCACTGTATTCAATTTATCACTGACGAATTATTAATCTTTTGTTTTTCATAGCAGAAGCAGGATCTTATTCCTCAAAAACATAGTAGTTTAGAGCAGTGGTCTTCAAACTGTGTTCCATGGAACCCTGGGGTTCCACGAGGCATAATACCCAAAGGTTCCACGAGTAAAGAAAAAAAAAAAAACCAAGAGGAAATTATAAATGTCGAAGAGAAAAGAGAATTCACGTTTTCTAGTTTGTATGCCACATGATTATCTTAAGTAGAGTTTACCAGAGACGGAAAAACTGCTTTAGAGATACTCGTTCTACTTATATTCTTCTTTGAATACTTTTAGATATATTTTTCTGAAAGTGGAGTGGTGTTCCTCGAAACCACCCGTGAGTTGAAAAAGTTTAAAAACCCCTGGTTTGTACGAGTAGTTATCGCTTTTGATATATTATAAGCAATAAACGTTGACTTCACATCTTCGAGAATTACAATATGTTCATCGTCGAAAACCCTCTTTCTATATATGAGGCGTGTTCAAAAGATATCCAAGAACAATTTTTCGAGAGCTTACAGAGGCAGCAGTAGCCGAATGAACATGGACATGAACTCGAGTCCTGGAACCACTGAAGACCCGGCATGTTGACGAGTGAATGGCTATTAAATCTATCAAGGCTCAAAGTCCACACGTTGGTGTGATAAGTAGAAGTTTGGAGAGTGGGATGCCAGATCAGGTGTCTTCATCATCATTTGACCGTGTTTCAAAATTACGAGGTCTCGGTCGTGCTGCTTTAGTTATTAAAAAAATCAAATGGAGCGGAAACAAATCTAGGACTAAATTATGATAGAAAACGTTAGTGAATGAAATTTGGTGATTCTCAGATACCAGAGGAAAAAAGAAAGAAAAAAAAAACAATTTTCAATACATCATGCAGAATGCGGCAGACCAGCTGAAGGCCCCTCAAAGCTCTACTTCTGATAGTGGCAGAATGCTTGAGAGACGTGTGGCGTTCGAGTGGACTCCTCTGAAAGAGTTAAGTGTAAAATTGTAATATATGTGTATTTTTATGAACAAAAATTGAATATTGTTTTTCAAGAAACTTTGTTCATGGACGTAATAACAATTGTTCTGATCTATTTAAACATTTTTAGGAACAGCATAACTTTCAGAATACGCTGTCGCGATAAAAAATACTAAAAATTTAGGAATTTAAATTCTACTCTGGCTACAACCTTAAAAAGAACCTTGCTTTTACGTACCACTTTTTATAAATCAATTCTCTGAGCTCAATCAAAAATTATGTACCAGTTTTGAATCTATTCACTGTTAATAATTATATACTTATTGTATGAATAAAAATATTTCATTTATAGTGTTACAATACTACAGACCCAATTGACAACGGAGCCTCGTGGGAGTCCATAATTTTTCTACAAAATTAGTCTTATGATTAAAAAGGGTTCGGCAGAAAAAATTCTTTTAATAACATACAAAGTTAATCAACTCATTTTGAGGTACTTCACAGAGGCTCAGAATAAAAAGTAACTCATTATCTGTGTGTGTGTTCACCTACTTACACGATTTTCAAAGTATGTTTAGTCACGAAAGGCCTACGTGGAAGCAAGACCATCAAGCTTTCATATATTAGGAGGACTCACTTCCCCATTTTATTTCATTAGGCCTGTCTCTGAGATTTTTTTTAATCCAAAGAAGAAAATCAATTGTATTGCAGAATCTAGTGACAGCCAAAAGCTCAGAAACACCAAAACAAATGAGGGAGGTTTCTTTCGCTTAAATATGGATAAGCGAAGGGATTTGATTTTAATTTAACACATTCGCTGGCAGTAAAATTTTTTTGTTGTTGATGTACCCGTCCTCAGAAGCCGAATTAAAAAGTAGTGTTTTAATGATTAAAAACATTCCTTATATTTTAGTAGTAAAACCAGAAAAGCGGAAATTTTTTTTTATTTTCATATTTCACTCTTTTCTAGTAAATCTAATATTTCGGCTTCAGTCAATTTTTTTATTTACTTTCTTTTTCTTAGCCTGTGAAGGCCCTACAATACTTGTAATATCCGCCATTTTTAAAAACGGATATAAAAAAATTTAAACCCAAAATTTAAAAACCAAGCACATAAAATATTTTTTTTAAAAAAGCTTCACTAACAAGCCTCTTCGTTCAACCTCCAAAGCCGCACTAAAAATAAAGCATATAACTTATCATAGTCGATGGTCATCGGCGCCGGCATACGAAGTAGCCAGCACGTTAGTGGCAGCGAAAGTGGTAAGTCACACTGTAAACCACGATTGACCAAGTAATTTTACACTACAGTCAAGTGATAAAGACGGCACCTCAGCTGGCGCACCATTCTACCAACTTCCACACCACGCCAACAGAAGAGCTTCGAATCTCGACAAATTTACGTGCATCAGCCCCTCTACACGGCGGGTCTTCAACGGCACAACTGAAAAATGTCGGTCTGAGCTCGCGACGATGACCACTTGGCTATCGATCATCCACATGTGATCATAGAGATAAGGACAAGAATCGCGATAAAAAGGTTGGCTTTTAAATTTCGTAAGGTGACAAAAAAAATTTTTTTAATGAAATTCTACAAAATTTTTTCGATGAATATTTTATTTAACACATGCAACATACTACGAATAGCACTTATGTCCTTAGTGCACGTGCTCTCCAATATTTTTCGACAGTACAACCAAGACCATTTAGTGCAGGGTACACGTCCAAATGTTCAGCGGCCACAGGCTGACCAGAGTCACAGAGAGTACAGTCAGGTGAGTCGGTGATACAAATTTGGTAGAGATGGGACCTCATAGTCATGTCCTGACATCAGTATAAAAAAAGCTACCAACAACAGCTTTTCTAGGAGCTTTAGGAAATTCCCAGGACGGGTTCTCGTTCAAAATTGCTCAGCTCTTGTTCCTTGAAATCTCTGCAGCTTCCAGTTTAAAATTATGTTTGAAAATCATATTAGTAAAAAGTCTCTCAAAAACCGAAAAGCCGAAATTCTTATGGGTTCCCCCGCATCTTGAGGGCTCCTTCCTTTGAAAGAAAGTCAGCATGTTCATTCCTATACTCTGTTTCACCTTAAGTTGGCAGCATTAGGAAGGGTAGGAAATGTAACAATCCGCTTGAAAAATAGTTCCAACTTGTTTTGGAATTTAAATAAAAGCAAGTGCATAGAAAATTGTTAAAAAGTATCGTGTATTATCGAAATTGTGATTTTAAGGATATATTTTTAGTTAATCACATCTTAAAAGCATTTATTCCTTAATACCTGTGAACGAATACAGTTGAAAAACAACAATTTGATGAAACTTCACTTGGCTAAAAACCGGTTTTCAAGATTACATCCTTGGCGGAGTTACCTAAGCATTCCCGCCAAATCAACGCCATTTCCTTTGCGTCTTTGCTATCGTATACTATTTTGATATCTCGTGCTACTATCTTTGTTCTTGTTTTTTTTTTTGTTGACATTTTAAAAATGTCTGAGATAGAAATGTCACCAACCTCGCTGTATACACCATCGAAGCGAGGAAAATCTATCTGAAGCGGAGCTCGGAAAAACATATTGAATATTTATTCTTGACTTCGAGAAGAAAACCCGCAAGAATCAATCCGCAAAATCGTGAAAAAGGTTTCTGAACTGATTGGCGTTTCGAAAAGAACCGTTTTCCGCATGAAAAAAGAAAAGAAGGCATTAAGTGCTGTAAGTTCTCCTGGTAAAAAACGACCCGGTGCCGTAGGCAAGCGTAATAGGCTGGTGAAATATGACGACTCCACATTGCGTGCATTCGGCGAAAAATTCATGGCTTTTTTCGAAAAAATGAGATTCCTACATTAACCAAAGTTCAGAAGGAAGTAAATGATTCTGAAATTTGTGCTTCTGTATATCTTAAGTTAACATACATAAACGGCATTTATACATGTAATGTGAATAATTTTTACAAACGGATTTAAAATAGTAATAACCGAGAAAAGGCGATTAATTCTTAAAAAACAAGATAGAAATTTGTATTTTATAAACGGATGTAATAAATAAAAATTAAAGAAAAATTAGCCGTTTATTTTGAATGTGGCCTAAGTCACTTAAAAAATCAAGTTAATGAAAGCATGAATTATAATTTAACGGTATTTTTTCATTTAAAAAACATTGCTATCAATATGTTGAGAACTATTGAGATTTTGTTCGAGAAAAGTTTTGCTAGTTTATTCATCAATATTTCTAAACATATTGAAACGTAAGCCCTTAAATATCTCCATTAAAAAATGGCATATACAAAAAAAAAAAAAAAAAAAAAAACAGCTCCTATACCATTTTAATGAAAAAATTTTTCACAAGCATTTTTTCCCCACTCGCCAAATATGGTGATACTTATTCGTTTAGTCACACTCTTCTTCTACAGTAACCCGGCAGCGGCTGTGATTCGGTCATCGTACCCTTCCTAATGCTGCCAACTTGAGGTGAAACAGAGTATAGCGATGTCACAATGTGTCGGTAAGCACTGGAAAAAATTTTGGCATTCATCCTTTAGGCGAACACATTCACAACGTTTTGTATACAAAAGAACCTATTTACTTTTTTCATAATATTGTTACACAGTGGCGTAACGGAGAAAATTAGGAACCCCCTTACAAAGTCAGGTTTGGGGCCCCAAGCTGTACCTAGCATCAGTCAGGCTTTGGGTTCCCTGCCCCTGGGTTTGAGTTCCTTTGAGTCCTACCCCCTCCGCAATGCGGGGATATACGTTACACCACTGTTGTTAGAGCACTTTAAATAATTCATTTCATGAACCGCAATGTACAAATACTTCCAACTAACCGTAGTTTCGCTGTTGGTTAAGGATTGTCGCTTATATTCCCTTCATCAACGCAACACTCGTCAAAAACAAATCAAATAGGACACTTTAGAAACAAGAATTCCATTCTATGCTGGAACAGAGGGTACACAAAACCACATTTCTTCCATACCAATCTAGTTCTCTAGAATATGCCAACTGTTGGACGGGCTGAAAACGACCCTGGAAAGCTACCAGCGCAAGTTGCATGAGAAGCACGAATCCCCTTTTAACAAAATCGCCTCTTGGGAGCAGGGGCTCGTTAAATGGAGGAACGACAGAAACCCAGATCGTTACTCAAACCGCGTCAGCTCCTATTTTACCTTTCTTCCTGAAGGCAGATATTCCTTCCCCACCCCCAGGAAGTCGCATTGCGATAGGAGGTTCGAATGACGAATCCTGACTTATTCATGAAGACAAGGTGGGGGCTGGAGACGCTAAAAAGGGGCGGCGGTGCAAAAGAGAAGGGACACGTGTAAGGGAATTAGGTTTAAATCGAATTGGACACTTCGTTGTTGCATTGCTTCTATCGATCAAGTGGGATTCGTTCTCCCCCAGGGAGCTGATCCCGTTTTTTACTCCTCAACGCGCGAGAAAATTTCCTGAGGAAGTTTGTTCCGACGATCATTACAATGAAGTCGAAGTGAAGAAACTAACAAGCTTTTTATTCTAACAAATAACCATTAACAATTATAATATTTTGGAAAAGGGGAAAAAAGCACATATATTTAATACATAAAACGATAACAGCCATATTTAAAGCTGTCTTCCCCTGATGTTTTGAACCAGATCCCGAACTTAGAGCACATTTTGCGGAAGATAAATATACCAACATTGAAATAAGTCCGAATGGTTATAAGATTTAATGTACCAAGTACTTAAAATATTTTTATAAGACGACATTGAAAAAATTAGTAGCATTTAAATTAGTTTAGCAATATAATTTAGGAGATGGAGCATGGTTTCTGCAATAAAAAGTAATGTTGATTCAAAGAGAAGTGAATACTTATAATTAAATAATATGTTTATACTTTTTAAGAAAGTAAAATTTAACACTATGACCTAAAAAAAAACAGAATTGGATCCATACTTTCCCTCTCCCCGAGAGTGGGAATTTCTGAAACAGTTGCGAAGGGGGAGAACCCTAAGCATTCGGGGGGGGGATACAGAATTAATGCACGATTCTCGGAGCTTGCTGGGGACAGTTCTTGACGTCTCCAAGGCGTTAAAGCCTACAGTGACATAAAGTGAACGGCATCAATCAGATGTCAGTGAACATCAAAGGGTTTATTTTGATGCATCTTCTACCTTAATAATAATAATTTAAATTAAAAGTAAATCTTTGCAAATATTTCTTTATTTGATATTCCTAACCTACAAAGAATTTGAATTTTTAAATGAAATACAAAATGATCTCATAAAAAATTTTTTTTCTCGAAAGAACAAATGTTTTTCTAAGATTTAATTCATGATATACATACATTCCAACCTCATAATGAATTAAATATTTTGAAATGCCGAATGTCGCCATAGAGGAACTATCAAAGGTCATATTGTAGGTACACCTAATTCCACGAGTGTCTCAACATTTTCAGAATCGAAAGTGTAATTCATTCTGCAAATTATTCGTCGAATAACAGAATCCAAGTAATTTTTTTTTCTGCCAAAAATGTAATTTTGATTAAATATTGAGAATATCATTTTTTACAGAGAAAAATACACTGTAATGCTGTGAGTGAGCACTGGTTAGGTAAACTCGTATGTCTCGGAGTTTAACAGCAGTAAACTTGGCAGTATTTATTGATCCTGTTCACCAGTGCCGGTTTATCCATTGGACGCTTGGTGCGGGCGCCCATGGGTCCGGATAAGCTAGATTTAACCATATTTTCTGGTTTTAAATTTCGATCCGCGGGTGCCAAGGGGCCTGCAGATCTCCTGCACCCAGGCCCCCAAATGAGCTTAAACCGGCCCTGATGTCCATCGCTCGTTTATAGAAAGTTAATTGAACATAGGTGAAACCTCAGATTACAACAGTAGCACTCTTTAAGGCAGTGGTACTCAATTTGCGGCCCACCGAGCCTTTTTAAGTGGCCCGGTCATGACCCATTGTTCTAAGAAATTCTTTTATTAAAGACAACGTATTAAAAATTTGGTGGGAAATTCTTTGACAAGAAATCAAATATATCAATTTTGCTTTTTTACTGTCGATATTGTACGGCTGCGAATTGATATTCCTTTTCTGTTTGTAACAGTTACGGTTAGTGTTGACAGACAACAGTGGGATAGCGACAATTTTCTGGGTGGAACTAATTTTGAACAATCTTTCATACTTTGCAAGCAAAAAAATATTCGAGGAATTTGGAGGTGGACTGTTTTGTAGTGAAAAACAAACATGGATCAGTACTTGTTTGATTTGTCACGCGAAAGTGCTGTACTTAAAAATTACCAATAAACAGGAATCATTCAATGACACTTTTCCTGGTGTTATATATATATAAATAGGCTTTATTGAATATTCTTTGCAACAGCAACAAAGTGTTTTATCAGTGGTAATGTCACAGTAGTAACAAAGACATCCTAAGAGGTTTGTTATATTATTAGTAATCATATGAAACCGTTTACTAATGCAAAAATTGTGAAGGAGTGTTTATTGAATTCTTTTAATTTACTGTTAGTGACAAAAATAAAATGTATGTATAAAAATAATTTAAAAAAAAAAAAGCAAAACAGGAGTTATAATATTTTGATCAATTTTCCATATTTTAAATTTCCAATGTTATCTTGGTCTAAAAGCATCCCCCTCCCCCGTTTAATCCCATGTCGCGGCCCGTGTAAAATAGCTAACATATGTATGTGGCCCGCGTGAAATGGGTGACATGTGTATGCGGCCCAACTGAAAAAAAGGTTGAGTATTACGGTACCTGCATTACGGTATACTTCAAGACCAGCGGCGCATTCAAGAAGTGGGTCTACGTGTTCGGACGCTTCCCATAATCTTTGATTTCTGTTTTGATTGATAATAATTCTATGTATATACTACGTAAAATTTAATTATTGGTTTACAATTTATTTTATTAATGAATGCTAATTATTAATTCAATCATTTACTTTTTACAGATTTTTGTTCCCCAAATCGACAAAAACCAAAAGAATATGCATGGCAGCGTATTGAGGCGATACGCGAGAATGGTAAACTTGGACCCCCCCCCCCCTACAGCTTGAAAAATTTGTGTGTGCGCCACTGTTCAAGACCATGGGGTGAAAGAGGAAAGTGATAAGTTCTTCCAAATGGCCTTGGAAAAAAAAAACGAAGTTAAAAAACACACAGGGTGACTGACTTATACAAATATAGACGTGACACAAGCGCACTCAGAGCACACCAGCCTTGAAAGTAAGAAACAAGTTCCGTTCTTGGTCAATGAGCACCTCCTGCTGAACACAAAAGCAACAGGGTGCGAAATGCAGAAGTAAAAGTGTTAAGTAAATTCAACAACATAATGAAAGTAGTTACAAGACAGCACCTACTAAAATACTCATAGTCGGAAACATATATAAAGCTTTTTATTTTTTAAAGTTTCTATTTCTGGCAAATTTGTAACACGGAGACCTTCATCGAACCAAGGTTTTCAATTATTCAAGACAAAAATTAATTAAATTTGAAAAATTGTTGAAAATGTTGGCAATATCTAATATCTAAATTTAAAAAAAAAAAATGCATATTCAAATGTCCTTAAAAAATCAGATCTTAAACTTATTAAAAGCCAACAACATTGGCGAAAAATGGAATCTGTCACTGTATTATTTTGAATTTAAAGCGAGAATACTTCCAATGAAAAGCCAGAACAGTTGATTCCAGTGATAGAAAAAGTTAATAGAATCACACGCTAGCCATTATCCGCCCTCTTAGCTGGGTTTTTCATATAAAATATATGCCTTTATACCGTTTATAAGTTATCGATATCTAAGTCTCAGGATTAAGCTCTAGATTGCAATTCTGATAGCCTTCAACCTCTTGAAGTTAAAAAGACACCACTTAAATTTCTAAAATGGAAGTATAATTACATTTTCAGCTCCCCCCACCCCCGCTCTTGATTTGATTTCAGTAAAACCCATTTTTAGCGGATTTCAAATTTCACATGCGTGCAATAGTTCAAACGGGGCGATTAATAGTTTAAAAACCGGGTTTTTTTTTTATCAACAACACCCCTGAAACACCCCAGTATTAATTTCCATAAAACCTGGTTCTTAAAAGAAACATACTTGACAAATTTCAAGTTAGAAGATCTAATAGTTCCGAAGATCTCGTGATGAGAAAGAAAGTCGCTTTTCTCTCAAGTACATAACAAAATATAAAAGAAAAGTGATTCATTCACTCACTGAACACAAAATCTCCGAAACTGTTAGACCTACTGACTTAAAATTTTGCCGACTTCTGTTGAGTACAGATTCACTAAGAATAGGTTTTGCAAAAATCGACTCCCAAGGGGCGTGGGAGGCAGCAGAAAAGATGAAAAAATAATTCCGCTTTTTAAATATCAGACCAACTGACTTGAAATATGACAGGAATATTTCTTTTGTTGAGAAGAGATTCGCTAAGAACGGTTTTTGAGAAAATCTACTCCAAAGAAAAGGGGACGTTTCGGAGATAACGGGGTCAGAATAAATAAAAACAATTCCAGTTTTTGAATAATTAGACTTACAGACATGAAATTTGATAAGCATTTTTAATTTGTCGTGTAGTTTCACCAAAGAAAAGTTTTACGGAAATTAACTCTGGAGAGGGGGTAACGGAGGCGTAAAAGATAGCTGTGCTTCCGTTTTGTAAATTCAAATCCTGTACTTTTTAAATCAAGAGGCAAGGGCTATAAGAATATTTTTCAGTATAATCGAAACAGTGGCGTAACGGAGAATATTATGGCCCCCCTGCAAAATCAAGTTTTGGGCACGAAGCCGGATTTACAAAGGATTACAATACCATAACATAACATTGGTTTTGCCCCCCCCCCCCGCAAAACGGTGTTGCGAGGGTGTACGTTACGCCACTGAATCGGAAGCTTTATACTACAGGTCATAGATTTTTCAATAACTTAAAAACAGTACATTGTTGTACAAAATTATGAAATACTCTGAAGCAGGCGCGCGGGTAACGCCTATATATATATATATTTACAAAAGCCTCAAACAATGCAAGGAGGGTATATATATATATAACGGTTTTGTTTTAAAAAACAAGAAAATATGTGTTCAGTTAGCCAGCAGCGTAACGGAGAATGGGCTCCCTACAAAGTCAGGTTTTGGGCCCCTAGAATGCCCGAGATCTCCGCAATGCGGTGGTGCACGTTACGCCACTGCAATCAGCAACTATGTGTACTGATATATGACTACTTGTATTTTCAATTATTACTTAAAACAGTACAGGCGATATTTAAAGTAAAGTTAAGCGACAAAGCAATCCCAAAGATAGTGCTTCACTTCCTTGACTTTTACATCGTAAACACGTTGAGGTCAAGTTTAATGTAAAGTCCCAAATTATCCACTAAGTGGTCACTGGCGGAAACGTGAGGCCTTGAAATCCAGGGATATGAACGAGCTTTTTTATAATCTACCCCGTTTAAAAATAGAGCAAGATTCGTTATCACAGAAACGGACTAAGATCGATTCAACAGCAAGAGTAGCTGTTTTCGTGATAGAATGAAAATGTATCAATCCATACATGAGCATTAATACTCGAAACTTTCATGAGCACTTTTGGTTAGTTCATTAGAGTTCAAATTCTGTTGTTTGTGAGGGAGGAGTTCCTATCTTTCCATTCTGTTTGAAGTTTTCCAACGGACTTCTCTCTTCCCTCTCTAGGGTCACGGGATGGTAGCGGTTGGCCTCTTTATATTCGTCTCGGGGTGGAGTAGGGAGTTTCACACGGTGTCAAAGGTTGCCAGGGCGATGACCAAAGACTAGACCTCGCAATATTTTAAGGGTATACGTGTGCATAGGAACGCAGTTATACTATCCACAAAAAGAAGCTGAATTTTCAGTTGTGTGACGGGAAAACATTACAGTATGCAAATGACGTTCAATAACAGAGTGTACGAAAAAAAATGGATTTTTTGCAATGAAAAAAAAATGTGTTTATTAATTGGAAGATTTAAATAAATTACATACGTTATATAATGATAAATATCACATATTCTTCTCTTGTTACAGCAACAAATAAATACACACTGGTATTTACTAAAGAACACCTCTCGTGTTCGGCTTTTTCTAGGAAAAATATGATAGAAAAATGAAGTAATTCTCACTGTGCTCCGTATAAATTCTTCAAAAATGTTATCGACCAAACTCTATGATGGGTTTGAATATCGCATATCCCTGTGTATGACGCACACATTTTTAACACGCTTTTATTAGCTTCACCTGTATGTAACGGGATCTTTGAACTCGATTTTTACCAACTTTAAAAGGTCAGATTAATTCGAAATTTTGCACGCTTGTCAAGGGCCGATGGTAATACAATAATTTGATTCCATCGACCTGATTATGATCAACAGGATTAACGAATTTCCATTTCCAAATTTGGCGAGCTAAAGATTAAGTTACAACCCTAAAGCCGATGGGTATTCCAGATTCTAAGAAAAACGATGCATTTAAGATTAATTTGTTAATAAATAAAAGACTGTTTAAAGAACTAAAAGAAAAAAACACTTTTAATGTAGATCGAACAAAAATAAAAAATAAATTATGTTTAAAAAAACTTCTAAAAAAAAATCGCTTTTATAGTGAATCGAACTAAAAAGTAAAAAATAATTCTGAATATAAGAATAAAATGATTAACGAGATCTCCTTGGGGTAAAAGAGTGGGGTGCTTTGTACTACATTTTTACACTAACTCTTCATTTTGGAATAGAACTAGAAGCAATTGATATCGAGCACCCCACGTTTTCACCCCAATGACATTAATTTTCTCGTTAATCATTTTATTCTTATATTAAGAATTATTTTTTACTTTTTAGTTCGATTAACCAGGAAGCGTGTTTTTTAGTTTTTTTAAAGAATAACTTATTTAATAAAGAAACCTGAAACATGCATGTGTACAATGCTGTTATCTTTTGAAGTCTAGAAATAATCTGTGAATGGATAATTAAAGCATGGGATGAAATTAAATCTGACATAATGAAAAAATCATTTAAAAATATAGTATATGTAACAATTTAGATGGAGCGGAAGATAATTATTTATTTATGGCTCAGAGTAACAGTAAAGATGAAAGAATGAAATAGAATTCGATGAAGATAAAATAGAAATCGAATAGGACGATTTTTGTATATTGTCCAATAATGATAGTTCATAAGGTACGTCATTTCTTAAACACGTACAAGTAGAAAATTTAACTTTTTTACGTTTCCATCTTATTTTTTGTGTTAAAAGAATACGTTATATGCCGGATGATAAGGTAAAAATCTCTCTTTCTATTACGTTATTTTATTTATATTTCTTGCCGTATGTGACTGCGAAACTCTAGAATGTTTAAGTACATTTACATGTTATATCTGAATAAACATGTTCATTAAAAACTGCAAACGGTTGAGCAAATAGTACAATTCTTCGAATCAGAATTACCTAATAAACAGCAGAATTTTTGATGGCGTATTATAATGATGAATTTTTATTCTGATAAGTTGACTAACACTAAGCATTTCGCTGCTTTCATCACCACACGTAGTATAGTATACCTAGCCGTGGAAAATTTATCTTTAAGGATGCCCCCCCCCCCAACCCGCCAGCCGAAAAACTCTTCACTCAAATAAAACGAGAAATTTCAATTTTGAAGTTAGGGTCAATTTTCTTGCAAGAAATTTTGCCATCATTAATAGCGAGCTCGTGACGATATTTTTAGTCGTGCGTTTGAGTCCCAATTCACATTAAATAGTCAACAGTTTAAATCGTCGACATGTGGGGTTGCAGGAGAAACGTTCAGATGTCGAACTCGTCATCTGACAATAGTTCAAAATTACGAGACGTATTGGCTGTGTTTAGAGGACCTTTAAATGGGGAATTATAATTTCTATAAATAAACTATGTACCTATTTTTATTTTAAATAAAAAAAAAAAGTTTTCTGAAATAAAGACGTTGCAAATCCATCTCGATGTAATGATAATTTCGACCATCTCAACTAAAATACCCGAATTATTCAAGAGAGTGAGTGTTTATTAACGTTGCGATAAAAAGCAACACAAGGGCTGTTGGCGATAAACTTCGAAATTTTGAACTCAAGTGAAAGTCAAGTGACGAGGACAACATCTGAGCTGGACCCCTACTCTCCAAACTACCAAGTCACTTTAAGGGAGGACATTGAACCTTGACAAATTTAACGTGCATCAGTACTACACGGAGGGTATCTAGTGGTATTAGAGCTCGAACTCATGACACGCCGGCCACGAGTTCGTGACCATAACCACTAGGTTTCTGCGGTCACTTCGAAACATTCAAGAACTGATTAAACGGAGATATTAACCAAAAAAAATAATCTTTAAACTTGTGACGGTTCTATCCGCGACTATATTAACACCTTGTGAACTCTTCTGGGGAAAAATAAATTAATTCAACCAACTTTCGCCGACCAAGAAAGCGTGATTATGTAAATGAAGTACATTATATAAATTCTGTTTTCGCGAGTTTGTGGGTTGGCACGTTGGAGTTGGCAAGTAGGAGTTAGCATAGAGTCTGCGAGTTAGTTTGTTAGTTGAGGACTGAAAGATAGTGGAATTATTAAGAGGTCTTGGAGTTGTCCAGGAAAAAGGATTACATCAGTGAATCCAACGACATTCATCAATCCCGATAAAGATCACCTGCAAGATTCCACTGTAGGATCCGATGCATAAAGAGTACAGGTATCGCGAGCTTGATTAATTAGAAGTTAGCTTTTATTAGTGTGCGACGTAGTTTATATTGACCGTATTTAAGCTATCTTAGATTCAGTTGAGAACCGTAGTAGTTTCCCCGTGTTATAGAATCTCACCTCTGCGCTCTACTATTTAATCGACTATCTTAATTAGATTGTTATTGTGTCTGATTGATATTTTGGTAACAATAAATTAATTAGATTGAAATCATGTCTGATGATCATTCAGTTTCTATAACACACCTAGCCGGGTTTATAGGTAGACATGGGGTTTCAGAGTCAAGCAAGAACCGACAGGTATTACAAACTAAAAAATGAGAGGTTAAGAATTTTTACGTTAAATCGATTTTAATGCATTTTGCTAAAAATTATGAAACACGTTATTTTTATTTACCAACAGAATAGAAACATTTCTTTAATGGGCTTAACATATAAGTAACATTGTTGAAGGAAAATCCAGGTCACCAGTTGTTTGAATCTTAAAATTCCTACCAATGAAACTTACCAAAAATGAACAGCGTGTAAATCAATAACTATGTATATTAAATGTGTTCGACGTGCCTATCCATGAAAATTCCGATATCAGTACAAACATTCTTTCATGAGCTCGCTTAAAATAGTTCCTACCGTCGTTGGTCTGGAAAGAACTCTACTTGCTTTTCCCATACTTCGCTCATTCACTAAATCGTTTTTCGATTCTCTATCGGCGGGCGCCAAGTTTTGATTTTACTTCATTCGGAAGTAAAAAAAAGGCGGCAAAAATCGCCTCACTTCTCTGCTTGAGCGTGGGCCAAATCGAAAATAAGAGTGAAATTGTGCGCGGCTGATTTACGACATGGACGTCTCACTTTCAGAGACCTTGACAAAAAAGAATATGAAATGGGTGTTTTACAATTATTAGAAAGTAGGTGATTTTATTCGTTCTTCTGTCAAAGGATGACTGAATATATCTTTAATAAAAAATAAATTATAATTTAAAAAAAAAAACTAAAAAACACGCTTTTACGGAAAATTGAACTAAAAAGTAAAAATTAAAAATTCTTAAAATAAGAATAAAACGATTAAGGAGAAAATTAATGTCATTGTGGTAAAAGCGTGAGGTGCTCTATACGAATTGTTATAATTTCTTACTAGTTCTATTCCGAAATACTGAATTAGTGTAAAAATGTAGTACAAAGTACCCCACGCTTTTACCACAATGACATTAATTTCTCCTTAATCATTTTATTCTTATATTAAGAATTATTTTTTTACTTTTTTAGTTCGATTCCCTTGATATTTTTTCGATTGATTATAATCCTATGTATATTGTACGCAAAATACAATTAAGAATTTGTTCTTTTTAATAATTTCCTTAATTAATGCTAATTATTTATTCAATAATTACTTTTTTACTGTTTTTTGTTCCCCCAAATCGACAAAATCAAAAGAATATTTTGGGCGGCGTACTGGAGTATGATGCGAGGACGGTGGATTTTTGAACCTGGACTCACCCAACCCTTGAAAAACCCCTGTGCGCGCTACTGGCTCCTCAACTTCAGTTGTAAAGATAACCAGTCCACATTAAATGTGTCATAACCATTAAAATTTTAAAATACCGCCTGCTTTATGGATTGGGATGAGATAAGAAAGGAATATCCTGTCCTACTCAAGATTTGCACGATAGGTTACACTCATGAATCCTCTAAACCAGTACTATGGCCTTCAACCTTTCCCGCTTGCAAGAAAAGTCCTTTTCTGTTCTGCATAAAAAGGATACGTCATTTGAAGGGGGGGGGGAACCCCATCCAATATGTGTTGTTGTTGTTACTAATGCCACCTGTCTGACGTAGTCAGATCGAGGCCCACGAAATTCATCATGGTATCGGGCTATATTTAAAGCCTGTCGTTAGCCTAAGCTTTGAGCCCCATGAAGGTAACAGTACGATTTTGCTCGGAACAACACGATAGATGGCGACACCATTCGGACCCACTGATTTAACGAGTCCGTTTTCCGTGTGTACTCGGCGGGTATTTGGTGGCATCGGGCAACGAACCCAGGCCTTCCGGTCTGGAGTCCGATGCTCTAATCACTAGGCTACCCACGGCCCTCCAATTTTTCTCATACAAACTAATAAATTTTTTTCCCCGGAAGCTGAAATAATTCATGAATTTGAGGTTCATTATTCGTTAAATAAGAGATTTTCCCTTCATTTTAATCGGGGAAGGGAAAAACTGATTAAATAGGGGTTCGACTGTACTTGTATTTTTATTATAAAATTTTCAAAAAAATGAAATGCACTTTTGCTATTTCTAAAACAACAAAAACATCGTGTCTACCACGAAAGAATTAGCTATACTTTATTAAAGTCATACGAGCCACTACCAAAGAAAATTAAAGCATGACTTGATCGACATTTTTGGGTATCAATATATTTTACTTTGGAATTGGCAAACGCACGTATGCAAGTTATCTATTAACAAAATAGATCTACCTTTTGCATTGAGTCACGGATAAAATGTATCATGAAGAATTTTCTGTATTCGTTTGTCAAATGAATTGATTTGTCAGAACTTTCGATCGTTGTATTTTAAAGTCGAAAATTTACGTTTGATCGAAATTTATAAATGTAGGGAGTTTGCAAATTAGTTGGGTATGTAATTAATTTACAGGAAAAAAAATTACAGCACATATTGTTGCAAAATAAAGAAAGAATCCAAGTTTATCATAATCCCAAATGTTTGTCGTGGCTTCCTTTCGTTATTCTGCAAATGTACCATCTGTAAATCATTTGGCGCAACAGATTTGTCATCATGTTTCCGACGATTAAATTAATAACAGCGTACAATCTTGATTTCAGTTCAGGACTGGATGCAAGAAACGACGGAGTGTACACCCCTGAACCTTTAAAAAACCCCATACACTGAAATCCAGTCGTGAAAGATCTGGTATTGTGATGGCCTCTAAATTACACACTTCACGACCAAACCAAAAGTGGCATCTCAGCATTGAGGCAGGATGTAAAGTCGTTGTGGTAGTGACAAGGCGCGGCATCCTGTTGAAAAATATTAATTCCACGCATTTTTTCTTTGATGATTGGCATAAGGAGAATCTGTAGCATGCCCAGGTAAATAATTCCCGTAACAGTATTTTCAGCGAAGAAAAATGGGCCGAAAACATTGGATAAACTAATTGCACAAAACACGTTTACTTTGGGACTATTCCTTTCATGTTCTAAGTTGGCGTGAGGATTTTTCAACCCTCAAATTTTTACATTATGACACCTAACACCCTCTATGAATAAATTTAGGATATATTACTATTAATCTGACTTTAAACGGATAAATCTCACTTAATATTTCGGCTGTTTTTATCTTATGAAATTTCCCAGCTAATTTGTAGACACAGCTGTTTGTCCCAGCTGTCTGTAGTTTTTAGTACAAATATAACTTCTCACTATATTTGAACCAAATATAGCTTAGAATTAGAATTAGCTAATGTAACACATATATTTTCTTTTGAAACCCTTTTTGGTATGCCTCATATACAAACAATTCACATATTCTCTCCTTTATATTTTTCTATTCATTTTACATTATTATATGTATGAAAAAAGTTATCCCTTAATAGTATAGAATTATTAAATGCCAAGTTCCCTAGTCATACCTTGTATCTTCAGCAAAGGATTTTAATAAGAATTTTTTTTAAAAATCTAGTGCTAAAATATAGAGCTTATATATGAGCGTGTGTGTTTAGCACTTCTAGAATGAAAGTAACAGGACTGGCTAATAAACAAATCAGCTGATATAGGTAAAAAATTTAGTTTTGGGAAAACGGTTTATTTAACGTATTTTGTTAGTCATGCGTAAGGGATTTTAATCTGTTACCGTTTTGGGTCTTTTGAATGGGACTTTGATACGAAAAAAAAGTTATATAAATCCTTCAGTCAGCGCAAAAATTCCAGTTCCAGAAGTTATTGAAATTTGCATCCATTCATTGGGGTGTCTGAATGCAGATGCTCAATATGCAGCGACTTCTTTCTTCCGGTCATGAAACATAGGTCGACGATCACGTGCTTTTTCTTCATTCACGTCAAATTTTTCTTCGCGCCAATTTCTGAACCAAAAAGAAATTTAAAAAAAGAGGGGATAGAAACAGTGACCAGCATAAACATTGTATAAGACAACTATATATATATATAAAGAACGTAAAAAAAGTGTTAGCAGTAGATAGGGTCAACACAAAACTAAAACTATCGTCGTCTGCGTTTTACTTTATCAGAAAACCCACTTTTCCCATTTGGCAACATTTCAATAAAGAATACAGAATGAGTAAAAGGGAGTTTTTTTTTTTTACCCAAGTCGAATATCCACAGTTCGGAAGAGGAGCCTCTAAGGTCCTGATACCCTCCAAAGACGTGCATGAATCCGTCGTGCATGACAGCCGTGTGACCCCTCCGACCGGACGGCTGGTGGACAGATGATCCTCGGACATGATGCTTCCTCCACGTCGAGGCATCTGCAAATACAAAGAGTTATGTATTGAATCTTGTCAGTATTTAAACAAAGTGGGCAGCTGTAGTTTGATAAGAATACTTTAAGTTAAATTCGAATTCAATAAGCTTTGAATACATATATTATATTAAATATTTCTCAGGAGCATATGAACAACATCTATTTATCCAGTACTGAAAAATAACTTAGTGTAGTTTCAATCAGCTTATATGTTCAGAAAAATAAAATATAAAAACTATTAAAAAACTATAGTGTAAAGACAAAAGCATAATTATTTATAAAATATGGTTTTGTTAGTATACACTGGGGTGCAAAAATTAAGGACGAGACGGTTTTTTCAATATAACTTTGTACAAAAGCATTCCAAATCAACACATTTAATACCGTAAGATCCCCAATACGTAAGGACATGAGTAATGTAAGCAACACTTACTAAAAGAGAAATCAGAGGGATAAAAAGAAGCTTTATTGAAAAAGTAGCATGGAGCGCAATGCGACTAAAGGCCGAAACATCCCTGTGATGGGTGTCCAGCAAGAAATATCCGGTCTTTAGTAGGGGATATGATCTCCCCTGACTGCTAAGCAGGTTTCACAGTGTCTACCCATGCTGAGAATGAGGGTGTCAATGAGTTGTTGAGGCATTGCTGCCCATTCGTCTTGCAGCGCCAATCGAAGCTCCGGAATCGTTACTGGTGGTAAGGTACAAGCTGCCAAGCGTCTGCCTAGAAAATCCCATACATGCTCGATGGGATTGAGATCCGGAGATCATGCCGGCCAATCCATACGTTCAATATCCTCACTCTCTAAGAGCTGTTCGTCAACTACTGTGCGATGACATGGTGCATTGTCGTCCATGAAAAGGAACTAGGAACCCATAGCGCCTCT
Source organism: Trichonephila clavata (assembly GCA_019973975.1). Taxonomy (NCBI): domain Eukaryota; kingdom Metazoa; phylum Arthropoda; class Arachnida; order Araneae; family Nephilidae; genus Trichonephila; species Trichonephila clavata. The sequence continues at coordinate 69,916 of BMAO01007075.1, read as the reverse complement.
AAAAAGACGCACATATGGAAGAAGAATCTCGTTACAATAACGGGTCCCGTTGACTGAACCTGCGTCGAAGATGTGAAGGTCTGTACGACTACCAAGCATGATGCCTCCCCAAACGAGAACACCGCCACCTCCATACCTGTCCCTTTCAATGATGTTCGAGGGATGATTGCGGCTTCTCCGCTCTCTCCAGATGAGTATGCGATGAGAATTGCTACTCAGACTGAATCTGCTCTCATCTGTAAAGAGTAATCGTCCCCATTCATTGTCTCTCCAATTCCGGTATTCCCGGCACCACAGAGAACGCCTTCTCCGATGGGCAGGCGTTAGAGGTACACACCGTACAGGGCGTCGTGCAAACAGACCACCACCGTGCAGTCTTCTGGCCACGGTAAAACGCGATATCGGTCGTCCAGTCGCCTGTGTCGTGTGTCTAGCGATTTCTCCCGCTGTCTGCCGCCTGTTTCTTCTGGCCTGTAAGGCAATATACCGGTCATCTGCGGGTGTGGTTCCTCGTGGACGACCACTACTGAACCCCCGGATAGCTGTTCCTGTAGTTTGAAATTGTCTCCAAAGTCGTGAAACGATGCTGTGAGCAATTCCGAACTCTCCAGCCCCACTTGTCACACTGCGACCTTCCTCCAACTTCCCAATGATTCGACCTCGGGTAAAAGCATCCAGATGTCGTCTAACAGATTGATTATTCGCCATTTCTCGCTGAGGCAGCAACTCGGTGTGATTTTAACTGCTATACGGTGTGCAATCTCTTTGCCAGAAATACTAATCTTACACCGACAACATGCTTTACTACTCAGACACTCCCCCATTACGTCTACCTGCATATTTGCGCATGTGCTACCGTACATCACCTCACTTAATCTCCTGATTGGTCTTTCTGTCCGCTCTGCCTCTTCGTTCAGCTGATATGCTAATTTTTCGACTTCGTCCTTAATTTTTGCACACCAGTGTATATTCTTAAACAGTTATTATTAATATTTTGTCAGAAAAAATCTGGATGCCAAAACAAGAATCATAAAGACACGAGGCACTAAAAAATATACGATAAAGAAACTGAGACGGAAATATTATCTTAAGGAAGGAAATTTTTAAGTATTCATTAAAATTATTAATATGATTAAGATTCCAATTTCCTCAAAGTATTTCCTTTTAAGCCTTACGATTTTCGTTTTTGAAATTTTTGATTAAAATTATTATCTGCTTTTTTTATATATTATTGATTATTTTATACTCTTTTAAATTTTAATAAATATACTACTCTCTCTTCAATGTCTGACTATAACTTCTGAAAAACCATTTATTTTTATTCGAAATGATGCACAGAGAGAGTTTTTATTTTTTAAAGATGCAGATTGGGTACAAACAAAAGGAAACAGCTATTTAGAGTGAAAATATTTTCAGATATTTAGTTTCAAAAATTTGGTTTAGCTTTAAATAAAACAAAACATAGAATACCGAGTGTTTTTTTTTTTAAACTGCTATGCAAAGAACACCTAAATATTTTTATTTAATAGAAAATAAAAGACGCAACTAACTACGTGACGAGGAAAACATTTGTTTCATACTGATTTAGAAAGGGGGGAAAAGGGAGGGGATAGTTATGTAGAAATGAAAATCCTCATCTCTGGTTATGCGAAAAATGTGTTTTCATTGCTCGTGCTTTTCGTTTTTTGCAATTCACTAATAAAAAATTTAATAAGAAATTAAACAATGGGCTCAATTCATGATGGCCACATGATAAATACAATCACATATTCTCCATTGAATTTAAAACTGGCCAAAACTTGTAATATTTGAATGACATTTAAAATTCGATAATTAGGTAAAGATGTGTTTCAGTATTGAAATTCTTCAAAAAAACTTCAAATAATTTTTTTATTGTAATTTTACTTATAAATCAAGTGTATTTTGCTCACCTTTGTACGTTAATACTAACAAACACATACATTAAAAGGAAAGTTTCAGTAAAATGCAAAAGTTGGCAACGGCATGAACTGATTGGCCGGAAATAAGTGAATGCATTTATCACGTGACTCTAACGTCACATGAATTTATGGTTTGACTGAAACACGTGACAGCAGTTATCGTGTGACTATGACGTCACATGAATTAAGCTTATTACTTGATTATATTAAGTTTTTAAAATATTGTACTGCCAAAGAGAACGAAAAAAATCTTCGCAAAATTTCAGAAACGTATCAAGAAACGAGTGGAAATTTGATTGCAAAAATTCCATCGTTACAGCCATACAAACAACAGTTTAAGCAACAATAAAAGAAGAGATAATTTAAGCCTTTATTTGAGCGCGCGCGTTCTATTCCCCCCAATAATTTAAAACATGCAAATAATCTAATATCCACCAATGGAGTTCTATTTTTATTATTTGTGATGATTGGGACACAATTCTATTCCACTTCTACGTGAATACTTTTGAAAATGTAACTTTTTTACTAATTACTAACGAAGTTTTTAGGATACATCCCTTTATCAACATCCGACTACATTTTTCATACGAAACACATGAGAAATGTGCATTATTTAGAAATTTATTCACCACAACAGAAAAGAAACAATCATTAGGAAGAAACATAACAGACACTGCCTTTGCTCTAACAATCAAACCCAGACACTAACAGCGCCAGTGAGGCGGGAAGCCTTAATATATTTTGATAGCATTACATCCAATTCATGAAAACAGCAGGCGGTAATACTATTATTTCAGCTAGTATTTTAATTGTGACTGACCTGAAATGGGGAAACAATACTACAAATCTTTAAAAATATTTTGCTGCTTATATAAATTAAACAGTGATTTTAAAAATAAGTACAACAAAAATCCAGAAAATAATAAATAAATCATAATAGTATTTTCTTTAAAAAATATACGAGTGCATTTTAAAAGCCAAATTTCGTGATTCACAAAGCTGAATACAGTTTTAAGAATGGCTCTCTAGTAAGTACCAGTTGCCAGTTTAGAGAAAGAAAAAAAAAATAATTATGTTTTTTTTTTTAACTGCATGAGGTTTAACTTAAATAAAAGATATTTATTTCAATGCGCTTAATTCATGATGATCACATGATAATCACGTGTTCTCCATCGAATTCAAAATTGACTAGAATTTGTTCTTGTAAAGGTCAATTTCAAATTTAATAACTGGGGTAAAAATGTTCGAGTATTTCAACAACCAAAAAGTTATTCAAAATTTAAAAAAAAATCTTGGATGTGTATTTTAAAACGAGGACATTTTGCTTCTTGTGAGCATTATTATTGTTGAAAGCCATCCATCCGGTATTGCGATTAGTGACGTTGACTGCTGTGTCGAGGAGCCGTAAGTCCTCTCGTGAGGTTGGTGGAAGGGGAGAGAGGTGGAAGGTCCCTGACCACCCCCTGGATGTTTTTCCTCAAAACTAGGGTAGAACCCAGCTAAATCGTGCTGTCACCTTATGACGGATCTATTCACGTGCTTCATTGGGAAATCTTTGGTTTATCAATTCGAATTTAATCGCAACGAACCCTCTGAAGTAGCAACTGTGATATGCAGATTAGGTCAGATATATATAGTCCAGGTTTCCAAGCTTGAGATATAGAGAATCTGACTAGGAGGGGAGATTGCTACTAATCAGGTATTTTTATATTTTATAGCGCGGTTCAGAGATTAGATAAGGCATTAAAGTGACGATTGGTCACCATAGTTAAATTATAACTCAGACATTTAGAGAAGTGGATTGATCCTAAAAAAAGGAAGACCCATATTTAAAAAGTCTTCACAAAATTCGCGCCTCTCGTTGTTAAATCTCCTATTGCTCCGAATAGGAACATCTCTTTTACAAGTAGTTTCAATTTATAGAATTCTATCTGTTGATAATTTGTGTGTTTAATAAATAGTTTGGTTTAATAAATAGTATAGTACTCAAAGCTACGGTTAACGGCAGGCGAAAAATTACCCCATGAAGCGATGAATTTCGTCGGCTTTGATCTGAAACCGTCAGTCAGGTGGCATTAGAAGCAACAACAGCATTATTGCTGAAAAATATATATGTTTTAAAAGAAAGTTTCTGCAAAAAGAAAAAGTTGCAATCAGCGAAGTGCATGAACTGATTAGGCAGGACAGGCGTTTGCCCTTATAACGTCACACAATTTAGTCCACTGAAAAATATTTCTAAATCCGAGATATTGTACATATTTCATTGATAAGTACGATATTTCTTTTAAGGAATATCGAATGGTTTTATATTTATTTGGCATTGCCATAGAATTGGTATAGTTTCTATTCTTTACAAAAATGAATTATTGTAATAATTTCATTTTGAGTTTAATTTTTTTTCTCTCGAAAAATATATTTGATTTTAGAAAACTCCAGCAACTGTCAGAAAATCATTACATGATCCATTCTTTTATAAGGATCACAAATTTAATTTCGAAATAAATATATTGCAATTCCTTAAAGGCTATTTTTCAGGATGATTGTGATATTCATCATAAAATTCAGCTTTTGAAGCCTACTACACAATTTTTAATATGTTTGTGAACTTAATAATACGTTGAAACTAGAGGATTAAATTGGATTTGGAACAGATGCACCAAAATTTTCAAAAACTAACTAATACACATTTATTAAAATTAATTAAAATTATTTTTTTATTTTAAATTTTTGCTGAAAAATTGTCATTAAAAAAAAAAAAAAAACTATACGCTGTATTAGAAATTTTTTTTTTTTTCCATATATTCGAGTAGTAAAATTTATCGGAAGTAATGTCCGTTAAAAATCTAGCCTGTTATCCATCTTACTTCACCAAAATAACAGTTTCAACATTAAACTTTCAAAAATTTACCAAGATAGCTACATTTTTTGCGTCCTCTTTTTCTACACCAAAAGTGCCTTTTTAAAGCATAGATAATAATAAATATTTCTTCATCACATTATATTCTTCGGAGGGAAAAAAGTTTCTAAGAATTATTTAAACTGTATGTCGTTCATGTGAGAAAAATCACTTCTTTTCTGGACAAGATATTTTTAGTCAAGGCTGTTAGCTTAAACGAAATCAGAACGTAAGTCATAAATATTCATGTGGGATGTGTTTCTCCGACATCCTAGAAATCGATAAAAATTATTAAGAAAGGCTTGACATTTAAGACCGAAAAGAGTGAACAATTCTTTCATCTTTTAAAATTCTATTATTAAATTGCACAGATTCATCAATCGCGGGCATTTTTATTCTTTTATTCTCAAATTTATAATTAATTTTCTCTCCTGAGATTTTAATTTTTAATGGTCTTGAGCCCTTAAAGACTTGGTGTGATAATTTTTTTTTTTGCCCACCTAATGTAAAAACCACGACTTTATCTCTAGAAAAACTAAAAGTTTAGCCTTTTTAAAAGCAGGATGATGCAATCTTGCATACCCAGTGCTTGTGAACAGTGGCGTAGCGTACATCCCCGCATCGCGGGAGGGGCAGAGTTCTAGGGGGCCAAAAGCATGACTGCCCCCAAGTTCCTACCATTTGTAAAATCCAACTTGGGGGCCCAAAACCTAACTTTGCAGAGGAGCCCTGATGCTCTCAGGTGCCCTACTGCCAGTGGACCAATCAGAAAAGTCTTTACCGCAAATCATATATTTTAAATAGCATCTGGTTGACCCTCGTTATAATGGTTATAAATAGACAAGATCTCAGAACCAAAAAAAAAAAGAACGCTTTTGCGTTCCTTGAGCGCGCGTTTATTGTTCGAGTCGTCCTTTGGTGTTTGCGATCGTCAATAAATATATTAAAATAGCAATATGTTTCCATCAATCCATTCAACGGCTGAAACATTGAAATTAATATATTCCATACCAAAATGTCATATTACAAGTTAATAAAGCCTTAAGTGAAGCCAAATTATTTCCTATTTATTTTTAGACCTTCAATTAAATGTTAAGAATAATCTTCTAACAAGTTATATTTTTGACAAAGAGTTTCTTTTGATTTTAACATTATAAAAATGCCATTTTGGTGTAGTAACCTACACCTATCTATTTTTAGAAATATTATTTTAAATTTCATAAAAAGAAACAATGATTTAGATACTGATAATGAATTAAAACAAGATAATTATAAAAAAATTTGTAATAATTGCTTGGATAACAAGTATCCAAGTAAATTCATTTTTAAATATATTTCTATGCTATCTTAACTCTTTTAGTTTCTTTCAATTTAATCTTTAAATGTATTTCTATGTTATCTTATTTCCTTCTGTTTCTTTCAATTTAATTTATTAGTTTCAATATGATATCGATTGCTTAGTTTATTTACAATAAAACTATCTAGGTGGCACCACTGTTTTTTGGTTCTATGCGTAACACTTTAGTTTTAACCCGTCATTTTGCGTGCGATTTTTGATTAAGATTATTAGTTCTACCACTGTTTCCTGTTATGCATACTTTTATCCAAATCTAGTACAATATTCATTTCCACCATTTATTTTCTAGTTATGTTTCTTAGAATCCGGTTTCTATCTTTTAGCTTTGTGGGTAATACAATTTTGTCTTATTATTTTATATTTCCATTTATTATATATGTACATATACATATGCATATACACATACATGGGGAAAACACGACCCATTCACTCGTTTACTCATCACGAGATCTCTGGAACTATAAGATATGCAGACTAGAATTTGGCAAGTATGTTTCTTTTGTTGAATAAAAATCCACTAAGGACACAATTAACGGGGATTGACTCTCGAGGATGTTTGTGGGGATTGTGAGGAGTACACATAAAAAAAAGTTCTAATTTTGAACTATTAGACCTGAAATATGACAGACATTTCGTTTGCGAAATAGAAAGCTAAGAAAGGGTTTTGCGATAATCGACTTCCAAAGCGGTGGGGGGTTGAAAAAACGTTATAGATAGAAAATTTTCGTTTTCAAACTCTGACACTACAAGTGGTCAACTAGCGGCCGGCAATGAGTTTTTTTGCGGCCCGCCAAGACGGTCAGAAAAGCAAATAGACAGATGTTCAATATAATTGGGCTAACATATGTTTTACACAGCAAGGTCCCCCCCCCCCCAAAGATCAACAAGATTAAATATAGATGCAAGTCGTCTGACATTCGCTTGAATTTCCACAAGTAATCTCGCTACTGATTTAAAAAAAATGTAATAGAGGGTACATTTGTATCATTAAATTTATTCTAAAGCTAAATTTGATTGCAGCTATAAAGGATATGAAATTAGCACAACAAGTAAATTGAATAAAGTTGCTACCATTTTATTTAATTTATATGGAGCACAATTTATACCTCAAACGCAAACATTGTTAAAAAAGACGTGGCCTGCCGGTATCCTCTGCTTCCACAATGAGGCTCTCGAGCCAAAAGAGTTGCTCACCTTTGTATTTATTACACCAACAGACTTGATGTTTAGCAGTCATGTTTCTTTTATTAAATAAGGGTACAATAAGAATGGCTTTTAAGGAAATTGACTCCTGGAGGGAGGAATTATCCTTTGAAAAAGTTTCCATTTTTGAACTATTAGGCCCACAGACGATATTTGGCAAACATAGGAAGGGGTGGGGTGGCGCAAAAGATAAATCTTCCATTTTAGAAATTCAAGTCCTGTCCTTTTTTAAATCAAGAGGCGAGGGATGTAAGAATGTTTTTGAGTACAATTGAAAACTTAACGCGATAGGAATGGATCTGAAAAATATTATGTAGCCATACAACCTCAAGAAATACCCAATGGAATGGGTGGGTAATATCAAGTGAAACGTGTGTGTTTGTACATATAAACCATATAAAGATTTTATATTCTTATTATTTTGCTGGTTTTTCTTTCGCTTGCTGAATTGAGATTCGTTAAATAACAAACAAACACAGACACATACGCACACAAAATTCAGATATTAATAAATTAAGAGAAGCTACTGTATTTTTATAAGTTCTAAAAGCGACAAGAATTTTTGTTTTCATAAAATAAAGGAGTGAAAGATACAGTTTATATTTTAATACATTATATATTGCGAAAAATCTTTTCAAAAAATAAATCTAGCACAAATAAACCTAACAATAACAAAAAAATATAGGGTGAACCAAATGTTTTGTTGCCCTGATTATAAATATTTATTGCGCGCTCAAACTATCAGAATTAGATATGTTTGTTTGGATATATATATATATAAACAGTCGAACCTCTATATAATGAAGTCGCAAAATCACGAAAAATGGATATATCGTTATATGGAAAATTCGTAATATAGAGGTTCATCTTTCAATTCTCTTTATAAACCACATAAAACAAATTTTAAATTCATAAACACTATGTATTAAAAAAAAAAGAATTACTCAGCCTTTTTTGTAAATTAATATATATTTATTTTATGCATCTTACAAATAAAAAAAAAACCTGCAAGAAAAGGTTTTTGACGTTTTTATCCACTTCCTGAAGGATTAAATTTTTTTTGATGCTCAAGAACTTAGGTTTCAACATTTATGAGCTGCAAGAAACGAAGTTACCAGTACAACTCATCAACACTACAAGTGAACGGAGACTAGTACAAGGACACGAGACTCCACTGAGGGTGAAAGGGGATATCGAAGATGTTTCCAGTGAACTGGACAATGAGGGTTAAGGGCTGCACTTCTTGGGTGAAATGCCCAGAATTTTATTGCTCTCGACGAGTTAGGCACCTAATAACCAATTCAAGATTTATGACAACCATAAAATGAGTTAAAAGAGAGAATAATTTGAAATGCCCAGAAATACTTTAAAAATAGGGAGGGGGGGGGGGAATGAATCCCAAGAGAAAAAGTTCGTTATATAGAAAATGCACTTCTCTATTGGGAGGTCATTTTACGAAGAAAATCGTGAAATGTTCTTGGTTCCAGGAAAAAGTTCCCTATATAGAATTCGCAATGTAGAGGTTCCTAATATGGAGAGGTTGGACGGTATATAATATAGGCGGTGTTTCAGTTCCCGCTAAGTGTCCTTTTACGTGTCTTCTGTTACGCTGCCTTTTTTTCTTTAAACATTTCAACGAATCACTATATTGATTTTCCACCATAGGTTGCGTCCCTAACAATATCGAAATTAACGCTGTACGTTAAAGGATGAATTCGTTTCGTGAAACCAAAGTACTCATTCATTAGGCTTTTTCTTCAATCAACACTACATATATAGACCGAGAATGATGTCTTCCTTATAAACATTCCCCGGGTCGATTTTGAAGGAATACTCCCGTCATCTATAGCACAAAAAAACTAATATAACTTATTCAAAAGTTACACACATGGTTAAATTAAACGTTGCTTTGTTATGAATTTTTATAATCCGGGCGAGACTTTTGGTTCATCCCGTACATTACAATTATTATTATTATTTTTATTATTTGCTTAATGGTTTTAAAAAAATGAAATCTGGTTTCGAATTCTTAGGCAGAGGAAACACGAGAAAATTCCAAAGACAGATAAAATGATAGACTGTTAAATTATTTTTCAACGTATGCAAGCCAATTTTATTCCTTATTTTTATTTATTTATTTATTTGGTTTTGTGAATGAAAAAAATCACGTTGAAACATCTCAAAAACACTCTAAACCTACACAATCATGGTATTTATAACAAAAATTTAAAAAAAAATAAGAATAAAAGTTAGAATTAAAAAATATTTTTGTTCTAAGCCATAGAACTGAAAACGTACAGCTATAGTAAAAAGAATCTATATTTAAAATTCTAAAGCCTACTTAAATCAAGAATCCACAGTGGTGTCTCTCCTGTAGAAGCAAACCCAATTTCACCGCCAAGTACGTAAATATTATTCTGAAAAAGAGATAATCCTATCAAATCAAATGTCAAGGTTTTAACATAAATGGAAACATTGTGACATTTTGTTATATCTACCTTCCAACAAACCATTGTGTGCTCCTGAAGGCAAGGTGGACGGTTGCCTCGACATTTTAATTCTTCCCAAACACTTTGTACTAAAAGAAGAAAAGAACATTAAATACTACTCAGAAGAATATTCTGAAAGATTCATCATTGATTCAAAAATAATTTTAATAATTAACATAGTTGTTTGAATTAGAATTCATTTTATATGTTTTATAATGTTCAAGATGAATCTACAAAAATAATTTTAAGAAATAATTCTTGACATTCAATTTTACTTAATCGACATAAATATGCTTAGCAGTAATAAATAAATATTTACGCTGTGCAGACGATTTTTTAAAAATATTTTCAAGTAATTATTTAAATGCTAAACGAATAAAATCAAAGTAGTTGATGGATAATCATGCAGTTTCACAATACAAATTTGGTAACCGAGCAAAATAAAAAGTTCTTTTTTTTTTAAACGCAAATTTTTAAAAAGCAAAATGAACTTATTTTAATATTGAAATTATTTCTGAATTTTTTCCCCTTTTGTACAAAGCAGAAACATTTCGAACATCAATTATTCAGAAATTTAAGAAGACTTCGTGACGGATCTATTTGTGTCCTTCCTTTAATCCTCTCGGGAAATCTTTGTTCTATCAATTCCGAGTTTACTCGCAACGAACCCTCTGAAGAAGCAACCGTGACAACGTAGATTAGTTAGGATAGATATAGTCTAGGTTTTCAAGCTAGTGAGATATAGAGGTGAGAAGAGGAAGAGATTGCCACCGATCAGGTATTACTCTATTTTTAGAGCGTTTCAGAGATTAGACAGCGGAAAAAATTAAAGTGACGATTGGTCACTATAGTTAAATTATAATTCAGATATTTAGAGCAGTGGATTGATCCTGATAAAAGAGGATCAATATTTAAAAGTCTTCTCATAATTCGCGCCTTTCATTGTTTACTCACATATTGCTCAGATTGGGAACATTACCTCTAGTTTGAACTTATAGAACTCTATCTGTTGATATTAGTGTGTTCAGTAAATAGATTGGTTAAATGACATGGCTAGTCATCCTTGTCTTCCTCCCACACCTCTAGGCGGGGCTAAGAGAAGACCGCAGCCCTTATAACCTTTAAAATGATTCATTATTCAGACGAAAGAAGGTACTTATTTTTAGCTTAGAAATATTATTTATAAGTTTGAAATTCCTAGAATAAACATTTTAAATGTTTATGATGAGATTTTAAAAATTAAGAAAGGAATATCTCAACACAGACAATTAATTTTAAATTCAGGGGTGAAAAATATTTGATAATATATTTGGTGATTAATATATTATGAATGGTATTTTTTCAGCTATAAAACAGTTCATTGTTAAAAGAAAAATTAAAATAAGTATTTTTGACACGGTTAAATGCTTTAATTTGCTTGGAAATATATTTTAAAGAGAATATTTTTACATTTTGGTACGATTCAATTCAGTGAATATTTTTTGCTGAGTCTTCATTTAAAACGTTATTCACAATATACAATCTAATTTGGATATAACATGCAAATTTTTTTACTTTAAAATAGAGAAGAAATAAAAACTGAAACTAGTAATTCACCTACAAAATTTACAATGATGTAATGAAAATGCAATATTGAATAAGACTTATATTAATTTTGAGAATAAGATTTATGTTAATTTTGATAAATAAAATAACAATCGAATATAAGGCAAGTTTCAAAAGAAATTTGCAGGTAAAACCTTTTTTAAATTTACAGCTGAATACAGAAATTTATTTCACTTATTTGGCTGGTAAAATAAAACGTATTCCAAAAAGTGTTTGTAACCTTTTCATCATTAAATTTTCATGACGAGGAAACGAAAGATCCTTTACATTTTTATATAATTTATTTATTTATAATCGTAGAAAAATTGTTAAAAATATAAATTTTATCACAAAACAATTGACATTTCTAGATAAATAAAATAGAAACTCTTCATAAGTTGAAAATTAAACTAAATCACAATGTAGATCAGATGAAACACCAATAAATTTTATTGAACCACTAACCAAATTCAATAGAATGAAAAATAACGTGTCTTGCCAAAAGACAGACATAGAAGGTACTTAGGCAAAAGCAAGAATTGACTACATAATAGCTGTTACAATCATTTCGAAATGATCAGAGAATAAAATTTCGACCATTTTCTATGCAATGATTTAGCAGACAAATATATTATGTTGAAGATCGAAAGTTCAAATATACTTTGTCTGTTTTGAATTCACGTCACAGTCGATGAGACATATAATTGACATGAATCGATCTCTTATACTTCGCGAATTCAACATTATTACTATTATTTTACTATATCATCAAATGCATTCATAAACGTTAAAAATAAATATATTTTCTTTATTTGGGACAGTTAAGACAACAGATAAATATTTTAAAACTCCAAATATTAACAAATTTTTTTTTATTATCCCAAACGTCTTAAAATAAACATGGGAAACGGCTAAAAAAATGAAACATAATCCAAATTTTTTTTCACTGATAAATTTTATTATTTTACAAGTGCAACAGTCTCTGCACATCTAAAATATGTAATTAAAAGTAACTTATAAAAATACATCATGTACACATAATTCAACTGACAGGAGGGCAACATCTTTAAGTTTAAAAGTTAAGAATCCCGTGATGAAATAACGACATTTTCAGCAATCTATTAGATTCTCGATAAAGGGTTTTTTTCCCCTTTTTTTTTTGCTCAATGTGTTTCAATACCCATAGAAACATGACAGTTCAATGCCACGGTTCAAGGTTGACAATAATTAAAGTGAGATTATTTTTATAGGTGTTAGGATGTGTGATACTCTGTTACATATTTTACGTATCACGACAATTAATGGTTTAAACATTGAAAAAATAACTTTTATTGTGTTTTTCAAATTGAAACATGCCACGTATGTTATTTTCCCTCCGGCAACACTTTCATTGTGGGAAAACTGAGTTTTAAAGGCAAAATTCGCTTCTTAACGTGAATTTGAAAGATAACATAATGATAACCCCCGATGATGTGACCAAGATTATCAAATTGGCAACTTTTTATAGCCCTTGGGGGAAAATTTCGAGAAAAATATGATATCGCCATGGAATCATCGAGAAGGCTCTAAGATAAACACTTCTAGAAATCCCCATGAGGTTATTTTAAGAACCTCTAAAACAAATCAGAGCAGTTCAGAAGAGAATTAGTCGAGTCAGAATCTGTTTGTGCGTTGACTTCAATTGCCTAACTTCCTGCTAGTGAAACTGTTCCAGAGCACCGTTTCTGAAATGTAGTAAAGTTTGTTCACTACTGTAAATAATGTTATAATATTTCTTTGTGTTTATGCGTCTTCCGTGTCCTTTGTAAGCCCCCCTTATCTACTCTCGGACCCGACTAGATGTAAGGGAGGAACTAATTGATCAGACGACATGATTCACTAAAATTGCTTATTTGTCACAATATTCAACACAGACACACTAATAATCCAATTGAGACAAATTTGATCAATACTTAGAAGACTGAGGTGAGAGCAGATAGCGTGGGGATAATATTAACGGACTTTCAATTATATTCCTACGATAACTTATACAAGTTCGTTTTTATCTCGGACGCACATTAACAATTTAACTCTCTAACATTTATTTAAATAATGAGCACAGTACCTGAACTCTTGTAATTCGTTATTCCTTGGATGAGGCCTTGAACACTAATAGTTGGCTCGATCACTACTCAGTGATTCCAATTCCACACGTCCGACCCTGTTTACGATCTACGGCCGGATTGCTAGCTTCTCATAAATTCACTTCACATCCCAGCTATAATCACTTCAGTAAAATTCAATTCACATTTTAATGATCTTATATTCTCACTTCACTAACTCTCAAAACTCGCGAATGCAGAATTTATATAATAAATTTAATTTGCATAATCACGATTTCCTATCTTCGATGAAAGTTGGTTGAAATAGTTTTTTCCCTTAAAGAATCCCCAAGGAGTTAGTTAGAGGTCGCGTATAGATCCGTCATACCTTGTCCATTAATACATCTGTTATTATTCAAATAATTGGAGCTTTTCCACCGAGCAGATTTGCAGCAGTATACTAGCTAAAAAATTATTTACGAATAGATGGATGTGACTTTATAATTGCTTTACACTCTACACATCTATATACATTTGTAACGGATGTCCCTTGACATCCGTTAGTGATTGGGAGTTAGAATGAATACCAGCCATAATCAAAACAAATATAATTTATTAATCCTTTAATAAGTCTCACAAACCCAGGCTAGGAAATGCACCTATACATAAGTATTGGAGCAAAAGCAAGGAAGACGAGATTTTTAATATTTAATTATAGATTGAATCACAGTTGGAACGTTTTAGTAACATACGTTCTAAATAAGCTTAATTCTGTTCTCATCTATACGACCTCTAGTCGAAATTGCTCTAATTCAAATACATATATTAATGACTAAGTACTCAAATATCAATCATAAATATTAAGTAATTAAGGTATCCGACTACTTACCACAACTTTAAAAAAAATGGGGATATGGGGATTTTTTTTGATGTTTTTAGATTTGTTTAAAACGTTTTCAGAAAAATATGCTAAAATTAAGAAGAGAAAAAGAAATTATTATTACTAAAATGGGTAAAAATTACAAAAACCATAAACGAGGCCCATTCTGTACCAAAAGTTTATAAGCAAATTTTCAATTTTTCAATTCTGATGTGTTGCTATGTTATTCATTTTAGAAACGACCTTCAGGATAAGAGATATTTTAATTTTTACAAAAACTAGAGCACTTTCTATTAATTGGTATATGAAATGGCTTAAAAAACAGTGATTATATTCACATAAGGGACTGTACAATTTATAATAAAACAGTGATTGATAAATCTGAAGGTTAAAACACTTCTACTATTATACAGAACATACACAAAAAATTTCACAGTTAATTATTTTCAAAACTTTTTTAGCAATCACTGACCCCGTTTGAGCTTTTCGAAAAAAACACATTTCAAGTAAAACGCATTTTAAAGTTTGACATCTTGTGTAAAGTTATGGCACATCTGCTTTTACTAAAACACTTGTAGCTTTTGTTCTAGTGAACGGGAAATAATAAACTTGGTATTTTTATAAAGCTAATGTGATGTCCTACAAAATAAAATCATAAAAAATATGTCAATTTTTGGCAAAATTCACAATTTTAAAGTAGTCAAATACCTTAATCAAAGAGTCAATCTCAACTAGTTTTCCACTATTTTACGTTAATCGCCAACTTCTATCATCTTACTCCTAACTCTCTCTCTCGAACCTAAAGTTGTCGTAAAACATAACCTCCCCTAAGATTATTATCTAGTGTTACTCGTTTCTAGATGTGTAGGCGGGTTAAGGAATTCAAAAGACATCTTTACAAATAACAATATTTATTGATACCTCTTAATCAAGGAAGGTTATATATACACTATTCAAATTTAAGAACAATAAAACACAGTGGAGAATGAGGAGGGGTAACTATTAGCGGAACTACGGAATCTGAACTGAATCCACGAAAGATCAGCGTGTACACTTACACTAACACACGTACACGTATTTATAGTTTCTAAATCACTAACCTGATTCTTATCTTTCAACAGGTCCGTCTTGTGATATACTGTGATTCCGGATAGATCGGATAAAGGCTGATATTTACTTTTGAATTTACGAATTCAATCTTCAGCTTTTCAGATTTGCTTGTAGCTTTTCTACAGACTAAATTTGTCAACTACTGCGAGTTGATTTTCCGATGCTTCGATTCACTTTACTTTAAAAATCTACTTCTTTACTTTACAATTCTTTCTCATTTCATTTCATTATCCATTATTAACTCGCGAAACCCGAACTTATATAAAATATCTCATTTGCATAAATCACGCTTTGGCTCCCGGTGGAGATTGGTTGAAATAAATAAAATTTGAAAGAAATACTTAGAGGATTGGTGAAGAACCGTACAGATCCGTCACAAAGTTAATGCTTACATATAAGCCCTGATTTACATAAATCACATCTTCTTCTCCGGGAGAAAGTTTTCAATAGAATAATATTTAAAGAGATAGATTTTCCCTTTGAGGATTAGTTGGAGGCTCACGAATAGACACGTTACGCACTCACTATTTTATTTATTTTTTAATTAAGCAACTTCTTTTTGTATTTTTAAAGTTTTTTGCCTCTTAGTAGTTATTTTTTTAAATGTTTAGATCTTCCCTTACCCTTCAAAAATATCAAATAAAAGTGAAATATTTCCTTAAAAATGAAATTTCAAAGTTTCTCATACGAACTTTTGAAAGCAAAATAAAAAATGCCACATAATCAAGCGATTTACTTTCAAAGAGGAAAAACTAAATTTAGACACTCAATGATAAGCTGATGAAAATTCATTGATGCAATATGAAATCACACAGAACACGTGATCAATTCTTTCACTGTAAAGAAGCGCCGTCAAATGAAATGAGGCAATAACCATTAGATATTATTGAAAACATCGGCCATAAATATTAAATTCAAAGATGCGTTGAACGAACAAGCACGGAACAATCGATAAGAGAATTAAATTTAACTAAAGCACCGTCAAAAATCATACCGGCATGAAAAAAAAATATTGAAACACGAATAAATCATCACGTGATGAAAAAAATTATTGAATATGAATTTCTAATGCGAATTAATAAAAATAAAATGGAATGCGATCGAATTTTATTTTTTTTAATAAAAACTTATACCTCTCAATGATGAGTATTCAGTTTCAAAAGATTTTACAAAACAGCTAACAGTTACAAGTAAAAAAAAAAGTTTTTTTTTACTTGTAATGTTGAGAATGCTACTTTAAATATGCTACATCTTTATATATACCTTTTAATACAATCATGCCAATAAATTAAAGTATCCGACTACTTTCCACAACTTTAAAAAAAAAAAAATGGAGATTTTTTATTGCGGTTTTTAGATTTGATTAGCACATTTTAAGAAAAATAGGCTAAAATTAAGAAGAGAAAAAAAATTTATTATTACTAAAATGGGAAAAAATTGGCAAAAATTTACAAAAAATAACATAAACGGGGCCCATTTTGTACCAAAAGTTTATGAACAAATTTTCAATTCTGATGTGTTGCTATGTTATTCATTTTTGAAATGACCTTAAGGATAAGAGATATTTTAATTTTTACAAAAACTAGAGCACTTTATCTCAGTTATTATATGAAATTGCTTAAAAAAGCAGTGATTATATTCACATA
Organism: Trichonephila clavata; assembly: GCA_019973975.1. Lineage (NCBI taxonomy): Eukaryota > Metazoa > Arthropoda > Arachnida > Araneae > Nephilidae > Trichonephila > Trichonephila clavata. The sequence goes on along the minus strand of BMAO01007075.1, from coordinate 52,730 downwards.
AGGGACTGTAAATTCTCCAATAAAACAGTGAGTGATAAAACTGAAGGTTAAAACACTTCCACTATTATACAGAACAAACGCAAAAAATTTTCAATTAATTATTTTCAAAACTTTTTTGGCAATTGCTGGCCCCGTTTGAGTATTTAAAAAAAAAAAACGCATTTCGAGTATAGCTCGTTTTAAAGTATAACATCTTGCTTAAAGTAATGGCATCTGCTTTTACTAAAACACTTGTAGTTTTTGTTTTAATGAACGGAAAATGATACTTTTATAAAGCTAATAAGATGGCCAATAAAATAAAAAAAATTGTCAATATTTGGCAAAACTCACAATTTTAGGGTAGTCGGATACCTTAAGAAATATCAGACTGCCTTCTCGCGCTTTGTGAACGACCATATATAAAAGCTCTCACTTTTCGCCAGGGTTAGAACATATTTCCAGATTGCTACTGATGTTATTCTGAGCTGGTTTCCCCGTCCCACATCTTGACTTGTTTTGATTTTATTCACGAACATATTTTGATCTAAATTTTTAGGGGGGGGGGGTATATGAGATAATTCCTTTTCAGTAAAATTCTAAAAAATGGTTCTTTATTATCTTTTTAAAATTGTTTTTAATTTTTCACTAAGTCTACATCGTAACAACTCCATCGTGCCACACTGTGCCATGCGTCCGTGGGTTGGCAACCCTTGGTATAGAGAATCGTACATTAAAATTAAAACAATTTAAAACTTTACCGACTAATAAAGTATGCTTTTGAAAAAATTATAAAAAGTTATCATTTGTTTGATTTTTAAAAAAATGAAATGCATGAACTTTTTTTTAAAAAAATCTTCTAACAGTACTTTTCAATGCAAAGCTGTGATAGTAAAACGTAAAATTTATATTGTAGTGTGTGTGTGGGGAAGGGGGGGGGGCAAGGGACTCTTTAGTATGACAATCACTCAAAATTTACAGTTAATCTTTTTTTCCAGAACTTAATTTTAAGAGAAAACAACTTAAGATCATTTTATATACACTGCAATCACTTTTTCATTTCCAAAGGACGTTTTTAATTTCTCAAGCAAAGTACAAGAGCTCTTCAAGCACAATAAAAATCACGACCAAAAATAAATCTGCGGACACAAACAAACTTTAATCTCAATCCAGACAGACAAATAAAGATGAGATGAGTAGCACAAAGGTCAAAATACTCCCGAAAATCCTCTTTTCATTTCCAACAATTCCAAGCCAGAGAAAGAAGAGATTCCGGATCGATTAGGGAGAAAGATATCTGGGTCACCAGAAGGTTTCGGTGTTCTCGTGACACTTAAAAATGAAATGGAAAGAGAGAGAGACAAATGGCACTTCTTTCAATTTTAAGAGTGAGAACCTAGGGATACGAAGAAAACCACTTAAAATCCCTCCCTCATTTCTTTTATTCGTCCTCTCTAAATAGTCCTCTTCCTTTATTTCATCCGAAGTAACCATGGCAACGGCCAGAGGATTGGAAAATGGAGTCACTGACACCACCCAGTTTCCGAAGACAGGGAGCTAGCCATAAAATGATTTTAAGGCTCCGGGTGTGTTAAGGTAAATCTCGCAATAAACTGCTTTATTTAAAATCGATATTTAACCATTTGGGGAGAAAGTGCCCTTAAGATGCAGCGTGATAAGACAGTGATTCTTGTATCCTTAAAGGCTACAAGTAAAGTGGCCTTCATTTTAATGAATTAAAAACGTGTCATACCTCACAGGTTAATTAGTAGCAGTATGATAACTGGTCAATTATTAGTATTTTGTGAGCATTTTTGTGGGCATTTTAACTTCCTATTCAACAAAAGAAATATTTAATTCCGTCTATTATTTAATAGGTTTGAAGGTAAAAAAATAATCCCCAAAGAGCAACTATTTACGTTTTTATGTGTAACGAAGCAAAGAAATACAAGCAACTTTTTTTTTTTTTAACATTAATGAAGACGATATTTAATATGCTAATTTTTCCGATGTCTCGCAACTCTGAGGTCGCAGGTGTGAGAGGGTTTGAGTAAGAAGTAGGTGAGCGCGGCCTACTGGGTACCACTCCTTCACCGTCTTGCCTACTTATGGGGGGGGGGAGGAGCATCACCAGAAACTTCCATAATAAGTATTATTTTATTAGTATTCAAACACACTTAATCAATCACAAGTGAAACTACAAAAGGAGACCCTAGGAGTGATATATAAAGAGAGCAATCTATTCCAAGTGAACAACTCTATGTATACACGTATAAGTGAACAAGTCTAAGTGAACAAGCGTAAGTGATCTAATTCACTAAATCTGATTCAATTTATCTTGGATCCTTAATCCACTTATTTATTATCTTAGAAACTCCTTCCTTAACTCGCGCTGTATTTATGAAATACTCAATGAAATATTCTCACCTACGAATCACCGCCACAACTCTCCTGCTCCTTCTATCCTTACATCTACTAAACCGAGACTTTATAGAGTCAAACTAATTTAAATATTAAGGTTTCTTCTTGAGAGTCTGTGAATTAACGCGAATTCTGGCCCTAAAGTTTCCCCAAGAGGATTAGTATTAAGGTTGCGTATTGATCCGTCACAAGTACACAGAATAACTAATTTTATTCAACATTTAACACTTTAATAACTAAACAAGAGGAGCCAAACGAAATCTTAAGCCAAATTTAGGCAATCAAATTATGAAATATCTTTCTTAAATCTACAGGTATGATTTGACTTTCAGCCTCCTATTTTGTTCAGTTGATACTTTCCACTATCCTCTTCCATATTTAATTTAGCGATCCTTAGTCGCTAACACTTGCATTTCAGCTTACGATCAACTCTTAACCATTACCTCGCTTACTCAACGACCGCAACTTAAATAGAAGTTTGTATTTGCATAAAACCAAGTCATCTCTACGGAAAGCGGTTTTTAAACTAATATCACAGTCAAAAAGAGTACTTTCCCCAAGAGGATTAGTAGAAGCTCAAATAGGACATGTTACACATTGTTATAATTTTTTAAATAAAACAGTTATCTTTATACACATAAAAGACAAAAGCGACTTATTCGTCTCGATATCTCCTGAACTATAAGACACACAAACCATGCGTGTTCCTTTGTTTTGATCCCATAAAAAAGGGTTTTGCGAAAATCGACTCTTAAGAAGCGATTGACGAGTGCAAAAAAGATTTTTTTAAAAAAAATTTCGCTTTGAAAATATTAGACTTACAAATTTCAAATTTGGCAGACACGCTTTATCTGGTGAGTAGAGATATGCTAAGAACGTTTTTTTATAGAGAAAATCAACTCCCGAGGGGGTTGCGGGGGCGTTATAGAGAAAAATTTTCGTTTCTGAACAATTACATATCTCAGCAGACTTAAAATTTGGAAAACCTCTTTCTTTTCTTGAGTAGAGAACCGCTAAGAATGAGTTTTGCGAAAATCGATATTTCTAAAGGAGAATTGACAAGGGCGCTATATGAAGGGGGGGGGGGGACCGTTTGCAAACTAGTTTTGAAATTTAGCAAATAGGCTCTTTCTGTAGAGTACAGATTTTGTGGAAATCGACCCCAAGGGATGTTGTGGGGACATTATAGACAAAATTCCCATTTTTTCCTGTAACATTAAACTCTTTAAGACTTGAAATTTGGAAAACGTGTTTCTTTCCTTGAGTAGAGATCCGTTAAGAATGAGTTTTGCGTAAATCTACTACCAAAGGGGAGGAAAGGGCTACAGATAGATAAAATTCCCATTTTTAAAGTATTATACTTGCAAACTTAAAATTTAACAAACGTCTTTTTTAAAAAAAATTTTTTATTGAGTGAGTAAAGGTCCACTATAAGAACGCTTTAAAAAAATTACTTCCAAGGGAGATTGCGGTGATGCTACATATAAAAAAAATATTCCAGTTTTTGACCGATTAAACTCAGACTTGAAATTAGAAAAACATGTTTCAGCTCTTGAATAGGGATCTTCCAAAAACGAGTTTTTCTGAAATTGTCTTCCTTATGGGGTTGTTTGGTTTACGGTGGCATTTAATTTTAAAAATCCCGTTTTTAGTTATTAGACCAACAGACTTGAAATTTGGCAAGCATATTTCTTTTGTTTAGAGATCCACTAAAATGGGGTTTCGGGACGTAGACTCCGAAGAGGGGGGGGGAGTACGGAGGAGTAAAAGATAAATATACTTTTGTTTTGGAATTTCAAGTCGGGTCCTTTAAATCAAGAAGTGGAATACAGTCTACAGGAATATTTTTAATACATTATAAAGCCATGGCCCTTTTGTGTGCCACCAATTTTTTTGAAAAGTCTGAGGGAAAAAAAGTTAAATTCGAAACCGCGAATCATTCGGCCATTTTATAGAAATAAACTAAGGGTGGTATATTTGACTTATCCTTTCGTGGATGGATGGATATATAAAAATTTGATTGGGTCCGTAATCCATTTGTGGTAACGGATACATCTGTATATAAACTAACTTTGAAAGAAGAAGAAAACTAATTTCGCTGAGGAATAATCTAGACTACATTTCAAAAAATTCTGAAGAGTCAGTTAATTCATTTTGTATTAAATTTGAGGCGATTATCTCACAATCACTCAAAGAAAGTTTTCAAAAACATTGTTACAGTTTTCTACATCTTATTTGAGTGAATTCGAATTTTCAGCCTCAACAAATATGAAAATGAAAAAAAAAGATCGAGACACCGAAACGCAGATGAGGAAATGAGGTGGAATTATCATTTTTACGATCAAATATAAACGAACTGTTCAAAAATAATCAAACTTAAATTTCGATTGAATGTTTTCTTATAATTAATTTGTAATTAGTTACTCAATTAACATTTTGTTGTCTTTGTCGTACATATTATTTTATTTAACATTGGAAATTATTTTTCATTGGTCCCTCCAACTTTGAATTATGGAGAGTCGACAGTACCACACGGAAGAGTAAAACGTTTTTCTTTTCATCCTTTACACACACACAAAAAAAATTGTGATTTTTCCTTTTATTGCTCATTTGAAGGTCAGAGTAATATTGTCCTATTACTTTCCTCTAAAAACCCCATTATCTTCTGTCACGAAATGTTGTAAGCAGCAATACTAATTCTTCATTCGACCATCTCTTTTCCAGGAACCGTCTCATACACTTGTAAAAGAATAACTTTTACAAATCCTAAGACGATCAAATTTAATTTAAAAAAAAAAGGTAGTTACCCAATTTGTTTCATTGCATCAAATTCAAATCAAACTTATTGCACTGTGATTACATTCCTGAAATGAAATAAATGATTTTGAAATAATTATATTTATGTAACAGAGAGGGTGGTGTCTAGGGGTATGTTGAATAAAAGAGACGTTTATGTCTAAGGAGATTTAATGACAAATCTATAGGTTATTAAACCTGACTAGGCGCCCGCTGCTGGGAAAAGTAAGTGCGCTATTTCTCCCGCTTACATCCGGGGGAACAGAGTGGCGCTGGTGTCGTCTGAGCGTATACAACATTTACATGCACACTTTATTTGAACTGACACTGCTAAGGAGTTGAAAGATGATACACAAATAACTCGCAGTTCAGATATACAATCAATTCGTAACCCCCCTTGTCTACTCTTGGACTCGGCTAGAAGTGTGGTAGGAACTAATTGATAAGACGACATGATTCAATAAAAGTGCTTATTTGTCACAATATTCAACACAGGCACAGTAATAATTCAATTAAGAAATATTTGATTAGTTCTTAGAAGATAGAGGTGAGACAAGTTAGCGTGGGGTAATATTTACAGACACTTAATTATATTCCCACAATAACCTATACACGTTCGTTTTTACCTCGGACGCGCACTAACAATTTAACTGTCCAACTTCGATTTAAATAATGAGCACAGTACCTGAACTTTTGTAATTCTTTATTCCTTGGATGAGGCATTGAACAGTAACCATTGACTCCAATTTCACAAGTCCTACACTGTTTACGACCTACGGCCGGATTGCTTGTTTCTCATTAATTCACTTCACACCCGAGCTATCCTCACTTCAGTAAAATCCAATTCTCACTTTAAATAATGTTAGATTCTCACTTCACTAACTCTTAAAACCCGCGAATACAGAATTTATATAATAAACTTAATTTGCATAATCACGTTTTCTTATCTTCGGTGAAAGTTGTTTGAAATAATTATTTCCCTTAAGGTATCCGACTACGTTGAAAATGCCATTTTCGGTCAAAAATCGCATTTCCTTTTTATTTTACCATTTTAAAGTTCAAGCAATTAGCTTTCTAAATCTGTCTTTGTTTTGTCTGTGCGATAATTAGAAAAAAAGTTACAGATGTTTAAAATATTTTTACAGCTGTCATTCGAAACCGGAAGTGGTGAAATCGAAACCGGAAGTTGTCTGTTTAACATGCTTTTTACCGATAATTTTTGCAGTTTCAACCCATTATAATTTTAAAAACTATTTCTGACAATTTTTTTAATTATTTAATTGATGGGCAACAATTTCGATCTTTTAATTCGACTCTTGCGATTGGCAACATTTGTTTCTTCTGACCTCACATGTTTTTGTTTTGATTTGTGCCTTACGAATTTTGATCCTAAATTTCTTCTAAAAACTTAACTTTTTTCGATTTAATTGTACAATTTTTGATCGTTGATGGTTTCTAGACATTCTGCTTTTAAAAATTCAAGTTATAATGGTTCATAAAACTATAAAAATAACTTCTTGAAAATGCAACAGTGGTCTGATAACAGTAGATTGGTAACAAAAACATTGGAAGTAGCAAATATTCAAACTTGTAATGAACAAAAACTGGATTCACTGAAGAATTTTTCACAGTGCAAAGAATGTTTTAATGGAACATTAAGAGGTTATGGAATATTTTATTTAAATATTTTGGGAAGTATGTTTTTCTCAATTTGTGTTTCTTCAATTGTTTTGAGAAGAATCTGTACCTGCATGAAGATTACTTGTTTGGACTGACTTCTAATGTGACTTTAAAATGCTCCAAATGTACTTTTATTGTCAATTTTTCAGCTACTAAAAAGCTTAAAAACCAAACTTCAATTAATTTGCAACTTATTTGTGGAATGTGAGTTATTGGAAGATGACATTTGTCTGCGAAAAAATTACGTGCTAAGCTGAATATGTTATGCCGTATGGCAAAAAGAGCATATAGACTTTGTGAAAGAAATATCTTGGCTGCTGCTACATCAACGGCTAAAGATGTCATGAATGCTGCTGTGTTGGTAGTAAAAAGCATTACAAAATGTTCCAACACGTCAATTGGAGAATGTGGAATATCCGTTGACGACAGATACATGGACATTCTTCCCTAAAAGTTTCTATAGAAACTTTATCCACCGCCACTGGGAAACTTCCAGATTAGGAAATTATGTCTTAAGTTTTGTAGAATTCTAAATGTCTAGTCGAACATGCGTGTTCCTGCATTCATCTGGTATTTACTTCAATCATAGAATCTGTTTGTGCGTACAAAATCTTTGTGTGATTTTATACCACGAGATCTTAAAACAATGTTGATTTCTATGGTGTGTGATGGTGATTCCCAAGGATACATTTTAGTTAAAGATCTATTTGATGTCAACAGTGTCATAAAATGAGTGCCTAATATACTTCTAAGAAAGAGTGAGTATTCGGCAAAGAAAACTTAGAAAAAGCCAGAAAAACCTCGGTGGGAAAGAAAAACTTTACAGTGTTATGATTAATAAAATTCAAAACTATTATGGCAGTAACACCAATCACGTCAAAGCTCTGCTAAGTGCGGCATTTTTTCTCGGTGGCTCCATCAGAGAGATACCCATGTATGCACCATGCCCAAATGGAGCTGAGAGCTGGTGTGAGTATCAATGAAGAATAGCCACCGGAAAAAATATATATAAATAAAGGTGTAAGCCTTTCCATGAAACTTTTAAATATTGTTAAACCTGTGTATACAAAGTTGTTTGATAAGCATTTATTATAAAATTGCCTCCACGGTGTGACACAAATGTAAACAAATCATTTAACGCGCTTTTTCGGCAAATTGTTCTGAAAGAAACTTTTATTGAGCTGAAAACATTTTCTTTGGGTACCCATATTGCTGTCATTATTTTTAACAAAGCTTTTATTTGTTTGTTTGAAAGCTTTTGGCATAAATGCAAATTATTATACACTGCGTGATGACAGATTTCTTGCCATCATTCGCACAGTGACTCGAAACAACATTCTTTGCCTTTTTAAAAATCAGCCAGAAAAAAAATATAGGGCCCAAAGAAAGTTAAAATTTAATAAAATAGCAAGTAGTGGAGGTGTTAAATATAAATCATTAGAGTTTTAGTAATATACTTGTGATATTTTGTTTTGAAATTACATTTATAAAGTTTAAATGCATTTTTCTCAAAACTGTTTTTTTGTAAATTTCTTGATATTTCAAATGTGATATCTAAAGAGCCAATAGAGATACTTGTATGAAATTTTACACAAATGTTATTAATAGTATTATCTAGAGGTTGGACTAGCAGCTAAGAAATTGAACAATTTTTAGTGATTTTATAGTTGGATTTCCTTATAAAAGTATCGAAAATTTGAATGAAATTCATAGGTTGTAGCTTCGATTAGCTATAACTTTTGATTAAAAGAAAATAATTTAAAACTTGTAGTACAACCTCTAGAAATGTGTTTGAAAAATGTGCTGCAGCAATTTTTTTTGTAAAATATAAATTATTTTTAAAAATAGAGCCTTTGAAAAAATTAAAAAAATTAATTTAAATTTCATTAAAATTTTAAATTTTTGTAAATTTTAATGTATGTATATTATTTATAACTGTGTTTTTTATCATAGTGCAAAAAATAAAATTAAAAATGTAAAATTTTTAGTGAATTTTAGAAAATAAAAAAATAGGTCTCCGAACGTAGTCGGATACCTTAAAGAATCCCCAAGGAGTCCGAGTATAGATCCGTCACAAATTGATGTAGATTACATCTAAGCCGAAATATAATTCTCCGAACTCTACATCAAGACACGAAAAGATTGTAAAGGTCAGTTCAATTTTAAATGTAATTTTCACCGTTATTCCACAACGCAAGTCTGGTTGAGCAGGTTTTCTTGCATCAACCTAAAGAAATATCCGATCTTTTTTCTGGGATATATATGGTTCAGTCATGTTGAAACGGTTTCTATTCGGGCTTCTAGTAATTCTCTTGACGGAAAATATTCTTCAACTGTGATATTAGTTTAAAAACAGCTTTCCGTAGAGATGACTTGGTTTTATGCAAATGCAATTTCTATTGTCAGTCGTTATAAAGGCGATTGTAAGCTGAAATCCAAGAATAAGCGATTGGTGGTCGCGTGACGTAATATTAATAGTAAAAGAAGAATCCACCGGAATATAATGGAGGGTGTCAACCTTACAGCTGAACCCGCTATCTGGCTGATTTGAATTCGAGATAAGATTTCTTACTGCTCCCTAGGTTTAGTTATTAAAGTGCATTCCGTAAAGTGTTAAAAGTTGAATAAAATTAGTTTTCGAGCCCTCTCACAACCGCGACCTCCGGGTCGTGATAATGTAGCATAATTTTTGTTCTTTTATTCGATTTTCATTTTGCGTTTCAAAAATGCCCATTTTAAGATGGGGGGGGGGGGGAGTTGGATCAGGAATACAAATTTTCCTTTAGAAAAATGTACTGGAAATGTTTTTTTAAAAAAGGCATCATCTTAGAGCTTAACGACCTCCAGTTTCACAACTTAGACCATATCTTACATTTTGGACAGTCAACACCCCTCTTATGGAGATACAGTACAATTCAATGAACAAAGATCGGTCCAAAAATCAAATCTGTAGACGTTAAATATTAAAATAAAAGCGGTAAATTCGGGTTCAATGAAGTCTCATTCTGTGTAGCAATTATTTATTAATTTAAGTTAGGTTACACAATGACAACACATATCGTTAACAAAAATAATGGGCAAAATACATGGACAGATTTTTATAGCACAACACCTGGCCTTGAAAGACGATAAGTGGTCTCTAGAGGGCGCTTCTGCTGTTTGGTACATTCAGTTACAGTTATTATGACAACAGAATTTACAAATCTAATTTGTTTAGACTAATCTTTTTTTAATATATTTTTCTATAATCCCATAAAATTTGAAAGATTGAAGTTTAAAAAAAAACTAAGTCATGATAACTTCCCTTTGTAGTTTTTATTCACATCCCAATGGAAAATAAAAAATGATTTATCTCAGAAAGAAAAATGGCTAGTTTATCTTTATTTAAAATGCTTATCTATTGTGCTAAATGCTTTGATATTTTTTTTAAACCATTGCCATTAATACATGGAGCAAAAATTGGTGTCAAAGCAATACTTGTTTTTATTTAAATAGTTGAATTTAAAGCTTATACATTTTTTAAGGAATTTTCAAAATGCATTCGTAATAAAAAATTTTTACAATGATCAATCATTTTATCACAAAACTCATTCCACTTTTGTTACACATAGTTCGATGTAAATCAAGTGTTATGAGTGTATGTACAATAATTGTAAGAGAAGCACCATTTTAAAATCACTTCATGTATTTTTAAATTTTTCTTTAAAAAATTCAATGATTAGCATTTTATGGTATATTGAGCATAAAAACTATTTTACGCAATACAAATATATTCGGGTCAGTTCAAAAATTTTGAAAACTATTAAATCAAAGAGATTACTTTTTTTATGAATTGTATATGTTTTAATCCGTAATAAAAAAAAATTAGAGAATAATCCATTCAGTCTATAAGAGATGAGGTTATGACTATACTAAAGTTGGATGACGTTTTTTAATTAATTATGTGTAAAAATTCATATCACGCTTCAGTAACGAATATTAACGAATTTTTTTTTTTCATTCTACATAAGAGCAATAGACTGAGATCGTAAATTTATTCAAAGTAAATCATCTTCAATTATAGTGAACCATTCTCTTCACTAAGTCTTTCATCTTCGTTATCCTTTTTTGATGATTAAAAAAAGGAGACGAATTATGATTTACTAAAAGTTTAAATCCTTCTCTCTGCCATGAATATTAAATAACCAATTTAAAACCAAATGCCAATCATACTATTCCATTCCCTTTTCTTCTTCTTTTTTACATAATTAAAAAAAAATTCAAACAGAAAAAAACACTGGCGTAATTTTTTTTCTTTCTGTTTAATAACGATTTACAAACAAGAAATCAGTATAAGGAAGATTTTTTGGGGGGGGGGGCTGCGGATCGGTATTTTACCATTGCAGAACAATACATCCCCAGGCAGCTGGTATCATATTTTAGTGCGGCGTCATATAGGTGGATACTAATTGCCACAATGTAAATTTGATTCTCTGTTCTCACTCCAGAGGGAAGCACCTGATCTCTGACGATGCGAAATCGTACAAGGAATTTAATTTTGCCGAAAGCACCCAAGCCAAACAGGCACTCTAGGGATCAGTAACATGCCATATAATCAAACGACATGGTCGTCGTTGATTTTCTGCATCATGAAAATCCACCGACTTGGGCCGGGGTCTAACCCGCAACCTTAGGTGTACAAGGCCAAAGACAAAACCAACTACGCCACCCAGCCGGCATAACAGGTCGAAGAAGAAAATTAAATACTGTTTTCTTTTATTCTCCTGTAAAATTGTTCATTTTGCTCAGTCTTCTACAAATAATTTTTACTACCTTCTTCTACTAATCCACTTTATTTTGTTGGCTTCATGCCAGGAGTCATCCATTCTGTTTAGTTTAATTTTAGTAAAGCTTTTAATATAAAGATGTCTACAAAAAATGGTAATTGTTTCTCTTTATTTAGGCTCGACAATTTTAACAGTCTAATGAACTCGCATTCAGTTAAATAAATACAGTTTTCTATTCACTAATTTTATAAACTGAACGACAATTCACAAATGTTACGAATGGAAACGGGACCCAACTGCATCGACCGTAGGTTTGTTTTAAAGAAGTATATTAAATCAGATTAGCACCGACCACTAATTCAATTTCATTCAATTCGTTTCCCATCTTTTTCTCCATAATTATGCTAAATCACATTTAGTTAACGAAATAGAAATTCGGCGTCCGGAACATAATTCGTTTGAGAATGGCAAAGCAGCGAAAAATTATCATTCGTCTTTTGATTTACTGTTAAATGATGAACGCAACGGAACGCTTAAATCACTCTTGATAATTAGCAATGACAGTAAATAAATAACTTTAGTAGAGAATAAATACAAAAGAAACATGTGTTAAGATTTTTTTATAAATATTTTAAGAATAGATGATGTTTGATTATGAACTGATGTTAATCTCTAACGTGTTTCAGTATTTTTATTATTTATTAATCACGTGTTTTGTCAAGTGATTATATATTTACATTTGTTTTATGTGAACTTATTTTATTTGTCTACTCAGGGGTGGCCAACCCACGGCACGCGTGCCACAGTGTGGCACGATGGAGTTGTAACAGCGGCACGCGGGTAAGATAATAATTAAAAAAAATAACTATTTCTTACAATTTTATTTAAATGGGGTTGTGTGTCTCACACAAAAACTCAGACTCAAAATTTTGATCAAAATATGTTTGTGAAAAAATGTTTTCTGCTATGAATATACGAGTAATAAAATAAATAAAACTCTAGCTAATGTGCACTTATAATAATCAATTTTCTTGGCATCTGTAAGAGCAAATCCTAATATAGATAACTTGGTAAAAAAAAGTAGTAATTCGAAAGCCACATTAAGTAGATACTGAGCGTTTAATAATTATTTTGAATTAAATGATTCAAGTTACTAATTTTTATTTTGTACCTAACCTAACTGATTGAACTCTCTTGTAAAAAGTTAACTAAAATAAAACCCAAATTTGTACTTTCGTCTTATTTATTATATTACTTTTAAATTTTGACTACATAGACTTGTATTAAAAAATGAGCTATTTACGTAAAAATCTCATAAAAAGCTTTATAAGTAACATTTTCTCACTTTTCCGTTTGTTAGTTGGAAAAGTTGGTGGCACACATATTTATTTATTTATCAAACAGTGGCACTTTTCCCAAAAAGATTGGCCAGCCCTGGTCTACTTGAACCGAGTGGCATTGAAATATCTGACAACTGTTTTTTCTACCTGCATCGGCTATATATTTAAATATCTGGCAACAATTTTTTTCTGTCTTTGCTAAATATGTTATTCGAATAGCTTTTGTCGCTCCATATCCCACAAAAATAATAACTGTAATAACTATTCGAATCTCGGAATAAAGATAGGTTGAAATTCAATTCTCGTGTTTTTAGAACTTGACATTTGAACGCAGCTAGCTCTATTCGATGCTGTTCTCTTCATGTGATTAAATTCTAAAACTGTGAAAATAAATCATAACAACCAAAACATAGAAATGAAATAGTACTCAATATTTTGAAGAAAAAAAACTTTATACATATGAAAAAAAATTAGAATTTTAAAATTTGTTTTATACTTTTTTCCTCCAAAGAAATTACCCAGTGATTTTTATTAAATAACTCATTAACCATGTTTTGTGCATCATTTTATATGTGTAAAATATCTTATACATTTAAGTAATACTATTAAAAAATTGTATCTAAATGAAAATATGTATAACGAGATACTAAAATTTATATCCATGTGCAACTATAAAAAAAAAAAGAGTTAAAAAAGGTTATTGTTGTTGTTCCGGAGAGTATCTAAAGTATCATGATAATGGTCCCCAATTTATATCCGAAGTTTTTGAGCACATATGTCACAGGTTGAACATAAAGCATGTAAAAACAGTCGTGTATAGACCGCAATCAAATCAAACTGAGAGAGTTAACCGTACTCTTCTACAAATGATTTCTAGTTTTGTAGAAGACAATCACGAAAATTGAGACCAAATTCTCAAGGAGTTCGCGTATGCGCTCCGAACTGCAGTTCACGAAACAACGGGTAAAACGCCGGCAGAATTATTTTTAGGTCGAAAACTAATCATCCCATTTCAGAAGTTGGTGATGGTAAAGGACCGAAAAGACTAGGTGTGTGGTAATATTGAAAAATTATTTGAGGAGGCGAAACGGAATACTAAGATTCAGCAGGAAAGATGGGCAAAGTATTATAAGAGGAGACGAGAGGTTAATGTTAAAGATCTGGTACTAGTACAAACGCATCCCATAAGCTCTGCTAGTAAAAAGATAGTCGGCAAATTCAGGCCAAAATTTGAAGGTCCAGATGAAGTTTTGAAAGTCGAGAATAACAATGTGGTTATTTGGAAATTGGACAAACAGGTAACGGTGAACGTAGATCAGGTGCAGATTTATCATGCAAGAGAAAGGGATGAGGGTGTTACAGAGACAGAAGGATTAGATGGTATCAGATCTAGGGCAGCACAGGCAGAAGGATTGGATAGTAGTAGATCTAGGGTAGCACAGGCAGAAAATGTAACAATTATAGAATAAAAGCGCAGATAGAAACTGAAGGCAGTATAGGTGTAGCCAGGGAGAAGAGCAATAATGTGGAGGAATGGCTAGGTAAACGAAAGAGAAGTGAAGATTCGACTGACTCTTCCACGAGTCAGTCGCAAAAGGAGGCCGCCAGAGACGAGAAACTGGAAGAAGCGAACCCTTCCTTCGTCATTGATGGAAGAGCAGACTATTAAAAGAAGGCCGCAGAGGAGCCACAAATGGAGAAAGAGGAGTGTGCCATCTTCAATCCCGACAAGGCCTTTAACAAGGAAGAGGACCAGCAAAGAAGTCGACGGAAGGCAAAAGCAGTTGAGAAAATCTAGTCCATGTTCGTCACGAGGAGCTGTGACAGCCGAGGAAAGATCTGACCGGTCCAGACAGGTTCAGCCTGGGAGATCAAGTCCCTATGAACTGCGCAACCGGCGTCAGTTCAGTGGAATGTCAGAACAATTCAGGAGAAGCAGAGTCCAGACCTACCAGAGGTGTACCCTTGCTACGGGGAGACCAACAAAGGAGTCCATACTGAGCAGAGAAGTCCAGGTATCCAGGATTAATTGGAGAATCGCCCTAGCCGGAGATCAGATAGCTTAGATGTGCTGTGGGAAGACTCATCGGAAAGAATATGAAGAAGAATGGCCAGGTTGTATTTTTTTATGTGTAACATCTTTCCTCTCGATTGCTGGAGATTTGTGGGAGTGATTTTGTGAAAAGGGACGGAAATGCGTCACAGGAAGTTGGGGTAGCGCGCGCTATTCAGTGAAGTTCTGTTTTTCTCCTTCATTCGGGAGGGGCTCCGCCTCCATGCCCCACCCCCTGCGGTCTAGGCCGTGGGATTTTTGTGTTTTTCTCACTTTAGGGTCAGAGAAGAAGCTACGTCCTTTAGACAGAGACGTGGTTAGACAATGACGAACGTGTTTCGATACCTGACTTCGATTGCTGCGTACAATTTAAACGACGACCGGGCCACAGAGCAGCTGGTGTTGCGATCTATCGTAAACAGAACAACTCGCATGTTGTGGCTCGACATATGGATATTACTTATCGTCAAACGAGTGAACTGGGTATTGTTAATCAAGATATTGGGGACATATATTCGGCAAAATGCTTATTTGAAAATGGACAAACAGTGATTTCGATGGTTGTATACATTTCTCCGAAACAAACGGTTCAAAAAATTAAAGATTTCCTGCATTTTTTACTTTTACCATATACCAAAGGCGGTTCTGCTCTTTTTTTTTTAAACCATCACTCGCTTCCCATGATTTTGAGTGGTGATTTTAAAGTTAACTTCAGTTTGCTAGAAGACAAGCCACTCATAGCTTTTTTGAATGATGAACTCAAGCTCGAAATGAACACAAATCGAAATGTTTCGACAATTAACAGTGGTACTGTTATTGACGCTATTTTTTAACGGTTTTTAAATAATTCGAAAACAAAAGTATATGGGTCATATTTTAGTTATCATAAATTATCATTACTGCACTTCCCCAAATTGAACAAGAATAATTATTTTAGATAAAAAATTGCATTACTCCTTGTGTTAATTAAATAAAATTTTCATTAAAGATATAGTTATTCCATAGAAAATTATTTCCAATCCTACTCGATTAATTTTTTTCAGGATTTAAGTTGCTATTGTTAATTTACCACGATAACACGTCAGCTGTTACACATCGTATGCGACTACTGTAAGGCTCGTTTCTTTCTTTCTTTTTTTTTTTTTTTTGTTGTTGTTCCTTAATGACAAGCAATCAATTGATTTTTGACAAAGAGCAGGTCTCATTTTTCTTAAAATGTTAAACTTGTCACTGAGTTGAGTGCATTTTTCTTGTTATTTGAAAAATGAACTTTTGTACATAAAATTTTTCCAAAAGGTGGAAAACATTTGTTTTGCTACAAGACAAGACTTAGTTATTATACGAAAATTCCTTTAATATTTGTTTATAATACTGCATTTTTGAAAATTGTATATATTTATCTACTGAAGTATGTAGGTATATAATATCTGGGGGTTCGGAATTGCGGTGTAAATAAGAAAAACTAATTATAACACTAACAGCGCAGCACGAATGGATAGGGAGCTTTGAGAAAAAACCAGATGATTTATTTATGTGAAAGTATATATATTTAAAGTAATTGGTATTGGTTGATTGATTTTGGGGTTTATTGGCGCAAGAGCCGATTTCGGCTATACTGCGCCAAACATTTGTTTTAATATCTGTGGTCTAGACGGAAAGAGAAAGAAAGAATGAATTGAATGACAAGAAAGAGGGTCGAAAATAGAGAAGGATCACTAGGGTACCCCGGGTTCGTGAAGCCCGTGTTTACCAAAGACAGTAAACCCTGTGGGAAAAGGAAAAGATCACTAGGGCACCTCGGGATTGTGACACCCGTACTCACCTAAAGAAGGCGAGCCCCCTGAGGGGTAATTGGTATTGGACATATATAAGTTTGAAAGTTGAATGTTGTCAATGTATATATATGTAATATTGATATAAATTTTTTGAGCCTATCTTGATGCTATTTTCATTTCAGAAAATAGGATCAATATCAGGCCAACCCTGATTCTTTAGATGTCATGAAAATGAATATATGAAGAAATCGTTTGTTAGTATCTAAATAATTGTTAGTGATTAAGTAGTGTGCACGTCCAAGGTTTTTTTTCTTTTACGAGGTTTTTCCTTGGTTCTCGCCCGAATGGGGTGCCCTGTAGGAATTTTATGTACAGGAGATGTTCCAATTAAATCAGTATAAATTTAGACTAGTCGTTTTTTGCGTGTTTTTGTGTATCTGAATTCTAGGCATGAAATGGAGTTAAGTTTAAAATCTCGACGGTAATTTGTTGATTAGATGTTAAAGCTTTTTTAACGTAATTTTTATCGGGTCGTTAGGACCCTCAGATAAATCCCGTTTTCTTCGCGGAGGGGGTTGTGACGGATCTATCGACGTTTTTCCTTTAATCCTCTTGGGAAATCTTTGGCCTATCAATTCGAGTTTACTCACAGCCAACCCTCTCAAGAAGCAAACCTGATTATGCAGATTAGATTGGATATATATAGTCTAACGCGTTTCAAAGATTAGATAGTTGAAAGAATTAAGGTGACGATTAGTCATATAATTAAACCATAGCTCAGATATTTAGAGCAGTGGATTTGATTCTGATATAAGAGGGTCGATATTTAAAGTCTCATAATTCGTGCATCTCATTATTTACACTCATATTGCTTAGATTGGGAACATCTCTCTCGTTTGAATTATTAGAATTGTGTTGATAATCTGTATGTTCAATGACATGGCTAGTCCTCCTCCCCTTCTTCCCGCATCTCTAGGCGGGGCTGAGAGAACATCTCACCCCTTATAAGTAGATAACTTTCCAGTAGACTCCAGTGTGCAGAAACAACAGTAGCATAAAGCCTGAAAATGTCAGAAAAGGTTAATAGAGCTAGTGATCACATGAGCTTACAGATCAAAACCATCATCAAGGAGCAAAAGTTCACACACCACTAGACACAAGAAAACTGAAACTGATCTTTATTTAAAGCGTTTGGCGGTACTTAATGCAAGAGTTACTCGAAAGAGACAATTGTTAAGTCCAATAGAAAATTCTGTTCCCACTGTAAAGCCAAGATAGCACCAAAAATGAGTTTCTTTGCATCTTGAGAGATATGGAAAGAAACAGCAATAAAACTACAAAACTTTGGGCGTCAACTGTCGACATGAGAATTTAAAAAGGGAGCTTTATTTACTGAACGACTTGCATTTCTTAATATATAGGGTATGATTCTCAAACAAGATATCGCATGAATAACTCAAAGGAAGTTGAATGAATTTGGATAATAAATTTCATACCTTATACACATTATAATCCCTCCAGACAGATTATTATATGTTAAGATCTTTGCAGCAGTAAGAGATAGAAAATTCTCTAAATGAGCATTTTACTGTAAAATTTAAAAAACTGTTCGAAGATAGAATCAAAAGATTGCATGAAAATTACAGAAAAGAATGCATACATTACTGAATATGTGCAACAACAAATATTTATTTAAAACTGTTTATCTAAATTCTGCATTACTTTTCTTTTTTCTCTATTACACACATCAAATCATAGAAAATATATGTAGGATGTTTATTGATTAATTAAATATGAATCTGGAAAATAAAGTACATATTTAAAATTGAAAGAAAAACATTATTGAACTTATAAAATTTACACATTGTGATAAAATTTTGAACACATTTGAAATCTTAAATTGTGTAATATTAGTAAGTCGGATACTTCTTCATCACTATATACTTGATTCTTATTTTTTTTATGTTCAATTTTGTCATTGAAAGAAAAACAAGCGGATAGCATAGTTTTTACACCAAAAAGATAAGTACAATGAAATTCAACATGAAAAACAGTTCAAATAAGAACAAAATTCGTTATTTTTCATTAAATAAAACAAAAATTCTCAAGATAATTTTCGAAAAACGAATGTATTTACAGCGAGAATAAGAGGATTTTTTTGATTTCCAGTATATATATAAAAAAATCGCTGCTTCAGAATTTTTTTTAAAGAAAAATCGAAAAATGAGTTTTTTTTTTCATTTTAAATCGATAGCAGAAAACGTAAAGAACATTATGTATGTATAAATAAAATATAGATGATAACATTTGGGTAATAACACTTAACCCTCCAGTTATGTAATTATTAAAGTTGCAAAATTTATATTGATAATTTGAAAATTTGATGTATATTGAGTATGAAAAAGAATTATGTAATGTTACAATGCAGACGATTTTAGATTTTTTAAAAGTTCTTTCCAAAAGAAGTCTACAAACAACTTAAAAACTATTTTAATACCCTCACTATAATCCATAACTTTTTTAACCTTCTATCCGATAGAGCATTATAATAGGAAATATATTGATCCATCTTACTGGTTAAAAACTTCACCCAAATATCCAACGTAATTTTGAACTTCACCTCACATTCTACGGTAAGTAATTTTGCTCCCCTGAACTAAAACGTCCAATTTTCGCAGCTTTCATAAAAGCATGGGGAAATATATGAGATATAACGATAAGTGGGGGGGGGGGAGATAAAGAGCCTTCGTAAATATTCCAGATCCACGGCAGGGTCCAAATCGACTGGTTGGAAATCGATAAGTTTCAGCTGGCGGGCATTACACGTTCTCTCGCTTTGTTTTAGGATGTTAAAAGTTGGTTCACTTTCTAAAACCTTGCTCGCGTGTGTACTTTACTTTGTTTGCGTTTTTGACGCCTTGTGTTTTGTAAATTTCGGTGCAAGCGTTACATTTTGAAACACGCATTCTATTTCTACCTCTCCCCCCTCCTTTTCGGTAAACGATTTATACCGGATTTCACACACACGAAAAAAATTCTTTTTCCCATTTTAGAGATGATGCTTTAGCTGCGTTAACTAATAATTCGATTTACTGCGTGATTTTTGCTGAAGTTAGAAGCCATTGATATCGATGAAAAAATTGTCAATGAGCCTTCATCTTTATTTATTTAAAAAAAGAACTTAAAAACAAAAGAGATCTGGGAGGAAAAGAGATAAAAATAGTACGAATTAGATTAAGTGAAATGGAAAGTCGTATGACTGATAAGCAAATACTTATTCAAAATCAAATAAGTGATTGAGAGTTATATTGTGACGGATCTATACGCGACCTTCAATTAACATGTCCTTTTGGATATTCCTTTGGGCCAGCAAATTTTAACCAATCTTCTCCTAAAGAAGGAAACGAGGTAATAAATTAAGTTTATTATATATATTCCTATTTCACGAGTTAAAGAGTTAGTAAATTGTGAGTGGATTAGAAGTGAAGAAAATAGTGAATTGGCAGTGAAGAGGATAGGTAAACAGAAAGTTACTGTGAGATCCACTTTATAAATTTCAGTTTATTATGTTAAAAGCAAAACAATTATTTAAATTTATTATTTTGTTCACGTGAATTTATTTATCATTGTTTAATTTTTTGTCACCGTGAACTGAACGATATTGCAAAAGTATATTATTTTGTACGCTGTGGCAACAAGGAAGTGCTCGTTCTGTTTTGTTTAATTAAAAGTATTCCATGAAAAAATTGTTTATAACTAGTTGAGTCTTGGACTCTAGTTGGCATGTTAATTTGTGAAATAAATGAGATTTGGCAGTATTAATAGTTCGGAGTATTAATTTTCAATACAAGAAACTTTTGATTTTTTATTTTTACGATATCTGGCGTCCGGTGACAGGATTATTAAGTGTCAATATGTTTACATCTGTTAAAGGCTTCAAGAAAGAAGACCTAATTTATTTGTGTCAAGAGATCAATGAGGACTTACCGTTGAAGGTTACCATATCTACACTGAAAGATGTAATTTTAAACAGTAAAGAATATAAAAATGATCCGGACTTTGTTTCAACCGTACTAGCTACAACTGTTTCTGAAAGGCAGATAAAGCGCCAAGAAGAAGAGAGAAAGAGCCAAGAAGAAGAGAGAAAGCGCCAAGAAGAAGAAAGAGAACGACAAAGACAACATGAGTTGGATTTGGCGAGATTAAACTCCCGGACAGTTTTACATACTCTAGATGATCAAACTCCAGAGTCAGGTAGTGTAAAAAAGAAATTTCACTTACCTAAGTTAGAATTACGCCATTTTTCGGGAGATTTAAAGGACTGGTTACCTTTTTGGAGCCAGTTCGAACATGTTCATAATGATGTTGATATAGCACCAGAAAATAAATTTCAGTATTTAGTGCAAGCAACCGTTAGCGGCTCACGCGCTCGGGAGGTAGTGGAAAGTTTTCCACCCACCGGCGCCAACTACGCCAAAGCTGTTGAATCTTTAAAATCGCGTTTTGGTCGAACTGATTTACTTATAGAATTCTATGTCCGCGAGCTTTTAAAATTGGTTTTACAAAACGCTTCGCAAAGTTCGACTGTTAATTTATGTACGCTGTATGACCATTTGGAGTCTCAGATTAGGGCATTAGAGACACTTGGCGAAACAACGGATAAAAGCGCTGCTCTACTTCATCCTTTGGTTGAGTCATGCTTACCGGAAGATATACTAAGAGCATGGCAAAGACAAAGAGGTCCTGATTTCCATCATAGTGGCGAACCGCAAGAAAGGCTTAGTAGCTTACTAAAATTCTTAAAATCTGAAGTAGAATCAGAAGAAAGGATTTGTTTGGCGATGCAAGGTTTCGGTTTAAACAAAAAGAAAGACAATATTGGGTTTAGAAATACGAAATTTGAACCAAGAGTAAAACAAAATAAAACACCCACCGCCTCCGGTCTTTTTACCAATCCACATACTCATAAAACCAAAAAGTCATGTGCGTTTTGCGAGAAAACTCATCCCAGTGCAGACTGTTTTTCTGCACAAAAAATGAGTTTAGATGAAAAACGAAGGATTTTGAGGGGAAAAAATTGTTGTTTTGCCTGTCTGGCTCCCGGTCACCCCGTTCGAAAATATCGTTCATTTTTGAGATGTGTAATTTGCGGGAAGAAACATGTTCCCTTGATGTGCGAAGCAAACGAGTCAAGAAAAAATGATTTCAAGAAGACGGAAGAATCTGAAGTTTTCAACGAGGTCAACATGTCCAACCTGAGTGTGGGTCCTAAAGTGTTTTTACAGACTCTAAAGTGTAAGCTCATATCAGATAAAAAAGAAAAAATCGTGCGAATTGTTCTGGACACCGGCTCGCAAAAGTCTTATATTGTAAAGAGTCTTGCCGAAGAAATGGGATACGTTCCTGTAAAGAAAGAAACTCTGGTACATTCCCTGTTTGGTGGGATTAAATCTAAAGAATTTGTACATACATGTTACAGAATTAGGTTGAAAAATATTAAGAACAATTTTGCATGCAACTTTGAAGCTTTGGATCAGGTAGCTATTTGTAATGATGTATCACCTGTGAACTCCGGGCCTTGGTTAAAAGAGCTTCAAGAAAGGGATATAACATTAAGTGATGGAGAAAAGCCACAACCTGTACAAGTACTTATAGGAGCTTATCTTTTTGGAAAGATTTTAATCGGTCAGCGTAGGGTCTTACCATGCGGATTAGTAGCCATTGAAACTTTGCTTGGGTGGACTCTGTTAGGGAAAGTTCCTGATAGTAAAGTTACTACAAGCAATGTCATGTTAGTGACATCACTTTTCGCTAAAGAGTTTGACATTTCGGACTTCTGGGAACTGGATTCTATTGGAATCAAGGATCCTATTGAAAAGCTGTCTAAAAAAGAGCAAGAGGATTTGACTACTGAAAATTTTCTTCAAACTGTTAGGTACAATGAAGATAATCGCTATGAAGTTCATTTGCCTTGGTTAGATAATTGTGTGCCTTTACCTGATAATTTTGAGCAAGCTAAAAGAAGGTTAGACACCACAACCAAGAAGTTATTTCAGGAAAATTTGTACGATAGTTAAGAGGGCATATTTTCCGAATGGCTGCGTGAAGGAATTATCGAAGAAGTACCAATCGAAGAGAAAGATTTGCCTGCTAATTATCTACCTCACAGACCTGTTATCAAAGTTAGTAAGACAACTCCTATTCGCCCGGTTTTTGATGCATCTGCTCGACTCAAAGGACATCCGTCACTAAATGACTCCTTACATAGTGGTCCAAACTTGATTGAGCTCATTCCTGATATTTTGCTGCGTTTTCGAGAAAAGAAGATTGGTGTAATCGCAGACATAAAGAAAGCCTTTTTGCAAATTAGCCTCTGTAGAGAAGACAGAGACTTCTTGAGATTTCTATGGTGGACAAATAAGGCTTGCAAAGACTACAGGTTTTTTCGGCATACCAGAGTAGTTTTTGGCGTTCGCAGCAGTCCTTTTCTACTAGGAGCTGTATTGAAGTATCATCTTGAACAAAATACTGACGTTGATCCTTTTGTAACTAGTTGTCTTTAGAAGAGTTTTTATGTGGACAATCTGTTAACCAGCGTCCACAGTGAATTAGATTTGCAGCGAATGATAAGTGTTTCTAATGAGTTATTAAAAAAAGGTGGTTTCATTCTGCGGGATTGGGAATCTTCACTAACAGAGGAGGGAAGATCCTTCAAAACAGATCTGTTAGGCCTTCAATGGAATAAAATTGAAGACTGTTTTTCGCTAAATATCAGCTGGTTGAAAGAAGTAAATGTCGACAACATTACTAAACGCACAATATTATCGGTTACTCACAAAGTGTTTGATCCATTTGGATTTGTATCTCCTGTAATGCTTGGTCCTAAAATTATGCTACAAAAAACCTGGAAATTATGGTTGGAATGGGACGAAGAAATCACTGGATCCCTTCGACAAGAATTTTTACAATGGTTTAGGGAACTAAAAGTATTGGAAAATGTTACCGTTCCTCGCTGGATCAATGTTAATCCAGAAAATATGAAGAACTTCTCCATTCATACCTTTTGTGACGCAAGTAGAGATGCATATGCTGCAGTTACGTATCTTGTACAAGAGGGAGAATGTGGAAAAGTGCATTTTTTAGCCTCGAGATCACGAATATCTCCTCTGAAAGTTGCTACAATTCCAAGATTAGAGCTTCTTGCTGCATTGGTGGGAGCAAGATTAACGAAATCTGTGTTGGATGCTCTTGGATGGACGGATATTAGATGTTTTTATTGGAGTGATTCCACTACCGTTCTTACCTGGATCATTAAAGATGAAAATTGGTCTATTTTCGTTAATAACAGAGTCCAAGAAATACGGAATATTAGCCAAGTTTTTTCTTGGCTTCATATTTCTGGCTTTGAAAATCCAGCTGATTTACCCTCCCGAGGATGCAAAGCAAGTATTTTAGTGAAAACTAGATGGTGGGAGGGGCCAAAATGGCTTACTTTATTTGAAGACGAAGGACCATGCAATGAATATGAGTTTGATGAAGATGAGATACTAAAAGAGAAAAGGAAAAGCTCAATATTAGCTTTGGTGTCTGTAAATCAAGATTCATCTGCAGGCTGGTTTTATCAGCGCTTTTCAAAATATGAAAGCATTGTGAAGTTAGTGGGATGGATTTTGAGATTGGTAAGGAGCTGCAAATGCCATGTTCAGCTAAGGAAAAAAGGAAGTTTGGATGCTGAAGAATACAGGGCAGCAGAGAAACAAGTGATAAAATTGGTCCAGTCGGAATCTTTTGTGAATGAGCATGATGCAAAACTAAAAACTTTGAGTGCGTATAAGGATGCCGATGGAATAATACGGCTCATGACGAAAATAATTTTCCGTCAGGATACAGAAGATTTTAGGGAACCAGCTGTTCTCCCGTTCAATCATAAAGTTGTCGAAAGACTAATATTTTCTCACCATATCAAAAATAATCATGCTGGAACTCAAATTTTGCTTAATATTTTGAGAGAACATTTTTGGATTTTGAGAGGAAGAAAAACAGTGCGTTCTGTTATCTCAAAATGTGTCGTTTGCAAAAGATTTTCTTCTAAATGTTGTGATGTTGTATCTGCTCCTTTGCCTGAAGATCGAATAAGACAGGCACACGTGTTCGAGATTTGTGGAATTGACCTGGCGGGACCTTTATTTTTAAAAGATGGAAAGAAGGCTTGGGTATGCATTTTTACATGCGCCGCATATAGAGCTGTCCACTTAGAGCTTGTTTCATCGTTGTCGACCGAAAGCTTTTTGCTAGCTCTACGGCGATTTATAGCTCGGAGAGGCCGATGTGAAACCATGTACTGTGATAATGGCACTAATTTTGTCGGAGCTTTCAATTTGCTTAGAAGTTTAGATTGGAGCCGCATTATTAGCGACAATGCTCTTCGTCCAATTAAGTGGAAATTTAATCCCCCTTCGTCACCATGGTGGGGTGGATGGTGGGAGAGACTAATTGGTATTTTTAAAAGTCTTTTGAGAAGAATACTTGGAAGAGCAAGTTTGGCATTTGAGGAGTTGACAACAGTTATTTGTGATTGTGAATCTGTAATCAACTCACGCCCTTTGACTTACATCGACGAATGTGACTCAGAATTTGTTCCACTTACCCCTGCGATGTTTCTTCAGGATATCAAAAACTCTGGTGTTCCAGACTGTGATGCGGCAGATCATAAAAGTCTCAACCATCGTGTCAAATACAGGTTAGCTTTACAGAAGGACATTCGAAAGAGGTTCAGGTCCGAATATCTTGGATCTTTGATAAGGAGGCCGGAAAAGACTAGAACTTCGATGATAACTCCCGGGGACATTGTTCTAATAAAAAGTGACAACGCCAATCGAATCGACTGGCCACTGGGGAAAGTGACAGAAATTCTGCCAGGGAAAGACAGTGTGTGTCGACTCATTAAACTTAGAACATCTCGCGGAGAAATTCTGCGTCCAATTCAGCGCGTCTTCCCTTTAGAGATCTCTTCTAATGATTCGTCTTTTCCACCTGACAAAAAATGTGTTATCTACAAAAATAGCCTCTATGAAGAATGCTATTCCTAAGTGTTTCGACGACAACTCCATTGACTACGCAGTTGTTCAAAACAAGACAAGACTAGGACGGACTGTAAAATTTCCAAAAGGCTGGATCTCTAATGTAGTTGTTGAGCTGTGGGACTTCCACATCTCAAGGTGGGAGGATGTGAGATCCACTTTATAAATTTCAGTTTATTATGTTAAAAGCAAAACAATTATTTAAATTTATTATTTTGTTCACGTGAATTTATTTATCATTGTTTAATTTTTTGTCACCGTGAACTGAATGATATTGCAAAAGTATATTATTTTGTACCCTGTGGCAACAAGGAAGTGCTCGTTCTGTTTTGTTTAATTAAAAGTATTCCATGAAAAAATTGTTTATAACTAGTTGAGTCTTGGACTCTAGTTGGCATGTTAATTTGTGAAATAAATGAGATTTGGCAGTATTAATAGTTCGGAGTATTAATTTTCAATACAAGAAACTTTTTATTTTTTATTTTTTACGATAGTTACAAAAGTCAAAAGTTTAGCTAACAAGAAGTGTCAAGAAAGATTCAAGGAAAATATTACCTTGCAGATGATTATAGTCATGAAGAGAAAGTATTTACAATTGATTAGAAGACTGCCTAAAGTCATCGACTGTCAACTTCATATTACGTTGATGATAAAAGTGTTAAAATCGTTAGGTGGACATTAAAAACTTAGTTTCTGTATAAAGTAATATTAAGGAAGACCCACATTATTATATGTATCTCCCCTAACGCGAATATCGTCTCTTCCCTCTATTGCTTGACTGAATTATCTTATTTATAGTGTAATTTGTGTTTGAGTCGTTGAAAGTGGTAAATAAAATAGTTGAAATTTATCATGTCGAATGATCCTTTATTTCCTTCCACACCTTTAGCCGGGTCACAAGGTAGAAGGGAATTGGGCTCGTTTTAATATAGACGTCACACTATAAAGCAGTGGTCTTCAAACTGTGTTCCATGGAACCCTGGGGTTCCACGAAGCATACCCAGGGGTTCCCTGTGTCAAAATAAAAATTCGAAAAGAAAACTATAAATAGGTATGGAGATAGTTCAGACCTATAGACTTCGATAGTTAGTGTAAAAAAATACAAACACATATCCCAAGTACTAAATACAATGCAAATCTAGGTGACACCTGGAACACGAATTAAGGCTATTAACGAGTAAATTACATTAATATTATGTAAGAAATTTCTAGTAAAAGAATACAGTACTTTACTTAAAGTAATCTTGATAAATAAATATTATTTTAATAGGGATAAGGGGTTCCCTGGATACACCATATGGTTTTAAGAGTTCCGTGAGTTGACAAAGTTTGCAGAGGGCTATTGCCAACGGACCTTGAAATTTCAAACCTTGGTCAAGTGACGACGAAGACACCTGATCTGGCTGAAAATCTTCACGCTGGTGTAGCGTGGAAGCTTGGAGGGTGGATTGTGTGTTCAAGTTATATCCTCGTTACTTAAGCGTGGTTCAAAATTACAAGGTCCCTTGTCCAAAAAGCCCCCCCCCCTCCCCATCCCACACATTAGAGGGTAACGTTAATAAAATCCAATCAAATTTTGCTTGTCTTATGTTTAGGAGTAATTTAACTGCGTGTTTTCATAAATTATTTTCTAGTTTTAAATAAATGATGCTCTCAACCAGGATGGCGAGTTTTGCTTTGTCTTTATTTCAGGAGTTTTAATTTCTCAAATGTTTTACAGAGGTATTCGCAGTAGCTGACCGGAAGATAAGATGCTTCTACTTATTCTAAATTAAGACTCTTTGCTATTCCGAACAATCTAGTGATTTGAAATTTAAAGTAATCACATGGCAGTCTAAATCACTAATATCAACTGAATGGTGCAAGTTTCGTTGGCGATTACAAATGGGAAGTGAAACATTTGGTATAATTTTGTCCGATTTCAAACAAACGGCCATTGAGATTTTGAAACGAAGGAAAGATTGAAAGAGTAATTTAATGTAAACTAAACAATTGCTATGCATTATATGACATTGAAAATATAACATCAAGAAGGATAGGTCAAAAAGTGAAGAAAATTGACAGCGAAAGAGAGACAAAAAAAAAAAAGAATTATAAGTGATGAAATGGTACTCGTAACACACAGCGAGAACAATATCATAGTCAATGAGAGTACAGATGGGGTCCTGAAGGATTGCTCTCCATTTCCTACCAACTTTTTGTCACAGTTCGTCTTCTGAAAAAGCGGCGGTTACTGGTCAATAACGTCTCAAATGTGTTCAACTGATGAGAAATCAGGGAAGAATAGTGGCCAGTGAGTGGTCAGATATTATCCTAATTGTAAGGGCAATGAACACCCAGATAAGCCTTAAGACTCTTTGAAGCCTTGGGCCCCTATGCAAAAGTAGGCCCCACCTGAGATCTCTAAAAGTAAACAGTATAGTACACTCATGTCCATAAATTAAGGATAATTCAGAATCACACAGAAATTGAACTCTAAAATAAAAATTTCACCTGTAGAATTATCACACACATCTTGAAGAAGAATATGCAAAGAAAACCACCAGATGGCGCGGATAGTACGTCACAATGACGAGAGTGTAAGAGAGGGGTACATAAGGAATGGTGGCAAAGAAGTAAAATTGTTCACAAGCGCTTTAAAAGACTTTCAGTGCAATAACCGCATAGTTATGGCACAAAGAAAGCATTTGGATGATTTTTTACGTGGTAGAATTATCGGACGACTGGAATGTACACGTACCCAGCTCGAAGTATCCGAGGAACTTGGAATCGCCCAGAGTATCATCTCCATGCTTTGGAAACGATTCCAAGACGATGGTAATGTGAGTAGATGTTACAGCACAGGTCACCCCCGAGTTACAACGCCGAATGAGGACCGGTATTTGGCAGTTACTGCCAAAAGAAACAGACGGAGCACAGCATCAGACCTATCTCGTCAGCTCTCTTCAGCTACCGGTACGACAGTTTCAAGGCAGACCGTGTACAGATGCTTAGGGCACATTGGTCTATATGCTCGTAGGCCTGTCAGATGTGTTCCCCTTACCGCAACTCACTGTCGCCTGCGATTAACCTGGAATAGAGAGGATGTATTGTGGACACCACAACAGTGGTCTTGTGTGATGTTTTCCGATGAGTCCAGGTTTAGTTTGCAGTCTGATTCTCGCCAGACTTTTTCATATGGAGAGCGCCAGGTACCCGTTACCACCAAGAGAACACAATTAAACGACACCGTTACGGTGGTGCAGGATGGCTCGTTTGGGGAGGAATTATTCTTGGTTCCAGAACTGACCTGCATGTTCAGAGTGTAACGATGACAGGCCACATCTATCGGGATGTCATTCTGGAACAACATGTACGTTTGTTTCGGGGAGCCATGGGTGCTGAATATCTGTTTATGGATGACAACGCCGTGCAAACATTGTAGACGAATGCCTATACTCACCGGACTTGAATCCAATAGAGCATGTGTGGGATATGCTTGGCTGACGAATTGCAGCCCGTCAACCCCCTCCCTCCTGTCGACCGGAGGGCATTGCTTGATGAGTGGTGTAATATTCCCCAAGGTCAGATTGATAATTTGATACTCAGCATGCGTAAGCGTTGTAAGGCTTGTATTGCATCGTCCGGGAGACATACTCCGTATTAACCATCATACTAACCATGTTATACTGTTTTTTGTAAATAGGTTCTTTTTTGAAACTTGCTCCAGGGAGTAAAAATCGCAATTTTTATTAATTATGTCAAACATATAGCATCTTTTTTGCTCTTTACCTTTTGTTTAATAAATAGACTTTACAAATAAGTCAAATTTGATTTCATTCTGTCTCTTTCTTTGCCTGAACTTCATTATCCTTAATTAATGGACATGAGTGTAGCATGCATTGTAAAATACTCGTTAAAAAAGGTAATAAGAAACAAATAAACATGCATGACTCACAATCTCAAACACCTAGCCACAAACCAGCTCAATTGATGGCCGCATTTCGACTCAATGAGTTGAACGATTGTTTATGGTACAAGGCCTTGGCCTAGACATGGACAACGGTCATCACATGATAACATAGTCTTACCCCTTTTGACAGTTGACATGCAGTGTGAAATCCCCTGTTTTTCGGAGAATATGCACGAGAATAATATTTGACCATTAAAATTATCCGGATCGTGATCTTATTAAGACAGAGTAGCCATGCCTTAAGACGTCCCTGTGAACACTTTTCCCCTCTACCCAAAGGAAGAGAAGTATCGATAACCACAGCACATCACTAATGTATCGTTGGGTCGTCGCAGAGCTTTGAATGCGAACCACTATGAGATAATCACCTCAAATTTTAATCCAAAGGGAATTAATTGACTCTTCCGAATGTTTTGAAATTAAATCTCGATTATTACAGAGCGATATTAGTTTTACCTCTTTATTCAAAGTTAATTCATATACACAGCTGTACCCGTTATCACAAATGGAGTACGAACCCAGTCAAATTTTTTTACATTCACCTATCCACGAAAAGAATAAGTTAAATATACTTTTAAATCATTTCTATAAAACAGCCGAACAATTCGTTTCCGGATTTTATTTTTTCTCTCAGAGTATAATTTAACTTCAGAAAAATTTGGCGCACGGCACACAAAAGTGCCAATCACAGATCTAGAACAACAAATAATTAAACAATGCCCCAAGCAATTACACTACCAGGCACACATTACACTTTTCTCAAAGAAGAATTCTCTGGTATCAATCAACCCTTTAAAAAACTCGCCATTTTTTAATCCAACTCTCATATCGTTTGTAACCATCACCCTTGATGAATGGCACGAGGCGATGATGACACACGAGGGTCGAACGGGAAGAATTCTAATACATAGGATGGGGGAGATGACTCAAATGAAGTGGCTGTCGGTGTCCCTCAAGTTAAATAAATTGCATTTCCATTTCCTCGTTATTTAAATCCCGCGGTGCTCCTGTTGAGGGAGTCGCTTATTTAGCGCCAAGTAAAGAGGAAATCACGTATTAGGATGTAGACAGTGTCAGAGCATTTCGTCGATAAATACTGCTATGTGGATAAAGTTCATTCAACGGAGTTTCAATTTTAATGTAACTTAACCTATTTTAAGACCTTTTTCTAAAAAAAGTAATTTAATAGACTCAATAAACGACGGTCACACGATAAAGGCAATCACGCGTTCTCCATTAAGTTTAAAACAGACATGTACTTGCTGTTCTACTAGTAAAATTTGGAAAAAATTTAAAATTTTATAATTGAGTAAAGAAGTTCAAATATTTTTGTTAAAAAAAATTTATCAAAAAGTTTTTAAGATTAACGAAAAAATTCTTAAATTATATAGAGGTGTACTTTTTTAAAAAAAGTGTTTTGTTAACGTTATTATTGTTGACAAATATGCACTTTTTAAAAAAAAGTTTCTGCAAGAGGCAAAAATTGGCAACAGTGAAGCGTTGAAGACACGCGCTTGCATTTATCATGTGACTATAACGTCACACGAATTTAACCCATTGATGACTTTAAAGGGCACATCCACGATTCTCTTGTAGCGCCTGTTTTAAAAATCATGGTAAATCCAGTTTTGGCATCAGCTTTTCTTCTTAAATGGCCTATCATTTACATTTTTTTCTATAATTACATAATAAAAATATGAATAACTACTTAATGGTCATTTTTCGAGATCAACAAGATAACTAGTTTTATAAGACCAACGAAACCCGCCGTACTATACGAGAAGTAAGAACTTCCATTGTACAGCAGTACAAAAATTCACTATAGATAATTATTAGAATTTCCGGAAATGTGTTGTCTGTCTATTTTTTTCTAAATATCAAATATTTCACATTATTAATGTCGATTAAAGTGCTTTATGACAATGACACTGAAAGCAAATTTATATCCAATGGGCAAGAAGTTCTAGAAGTTTCAATTAATTGGAAAGGTTAGACGCAAGAAGAAAATAAATGAATATTAAATAATCGGTAATTGTGGTAATTTATTAAAACTAATTTCATTTATTGTTTTAATTGTAAGTTATCGATTGGGGCCATATTTTCAAAAAATAAAACATAAATATATAGTCTTGCATTGTTATAACATATATATATTTCGTTTATATTGCTCCTTAAAATTTAAAAACATTCTACGAAAAAAAAAATATTTTAAGCTGCAAAATTTAAAGTTTCAAAATCAGCACTGCGTAAAAGTGCTTAAAAGACGAATGAGGAACAATCTGACAAACATTCATTAAGTTTTCAGCGAAAAAAAATTTCCTTGGATTTAGAATAATAAAGAGTTTGGGGTCCTCCGGAGCACCTAGTTTTGGCTTCGTGAATAAATTCACATATTTTTAGGAGAATTTAAAATTTTTTTACATTGCGTTAAAATGAATTTAATAGGGTAATAATATTCCCCAATTATCATACACAAATGTTCCAGAAATGTAATTAAATTTCAAGCAATTGTTTTGTGATACTATGTACATACTAGATCTTTTAAAATATAACAACATACACTGGTGTCCAAAAGTTAAGCATAAATGGTAAAATGCGAAAAAACATGGAGGAAATATTCGTAAAATTATTCCAAATTTCTTGCGGATATTAATTGGGTGAAGAAGAAACATTGGGTTTATGAAAACTTTTCAGTCGACTACGTCCACCGGCGCATGTCGAAACGCGGAGAAACCGATTCACGCAGCATAGGCAGTTCAGACAAGTTTCGTGCAACTGCTTGTGCGAAGGAACGTTGTTAACCATCAAACAAGGTGAATTATGGCACAAAAACGCCAATTTTACATGTTTACGAAGGGAAGAATCGTTGGAATGCTGGAATCCTCACGATCACAAACCGAAGTGTCTCGAATTCTGAATGTGGACCAGTCTGTGATCTCAAGACTGTGGCAGAGGTTTCAAAGAACGGGAGATGTTACCCGACAACCAGTATCAGGTCGACCAAGAGTCACAACCCCTCGCCAAGACCGATATCTGGTAATAAGTGAGCGACGTCAGAGGGGCAGTAGTGCCAGAGCACTGGGTTCGGCGCTCACAGTCGCCCAAGGAATACGAATTTCGAGACAAACTGTTTACAGGAGACTCAATCATGCTGGCCTGTATGCCAGAAGACCAGCAGTTTGCCTTCCCCTCACGTCTGCGTAAAAACGCGCTCGTTTGAACTGGAGTTTAAAACATCAACATTGGAGTGTCGGCCGATGTGATGTTCAGTGACGAGTCCCGGTTTAGTCTGAGCAGTGATTCTCGTCGGGTAACGATATGGAGAGAACGTGGAACACGTTTTGAACCAAGAAACATAACGGAAAGACATCATTTTCCATCAAGGGGACTAATGGTATGGGCAGGCATCATGATGGACGGCCGCACAAACCTCCATTTCTTTAACACGGGGTCTGTGACTGCTCAGAGACGAAGTTCTTGAGCCTTATGTTCGCTTGTTTCGAGGTGCTGTCGGTCCTGACTTCATATTCATGGATGATAATGCGCCTTGTCACCGAGCGGTGCTGATTGATGACTTCCTTGGAACGGAAAACATCCAGTACATGTCGTGACCTGCGAACTCCCCTGATTTAAATCCTATCGAGCATGTATGAGATATGCTCGGGAGACAAATTGCAGCCCTTTCGCACCCACCAAGCTCCGTTACAGAACTGAAGAGAGCTCTCCAAGAAGCTTGGAACCGTTTGAGCCCACAACTCATTCATCATCTCATAGCAAGTATGGTAAATCGCTGTGCAGCGTGCCTGGCTGTCAGAGGTGACCACACGCCTTATTAAGCTGCAGCATCAGTATTTTATTTAATGTTTTCTTTAAAGTGTGAATCCTTGCTATGCTCAGTTTTCTTTCAAACTGCATCTTTGGGTAGTAAAATTAATTATTATCATTCTTTTGATTTGCTTCCTTATTTTATAACCATTTTACACTCGCATATCACGTTTCCCACCATTCTGATTTACAGTTCCTTCTTTATTCTCATAATTATCAATTATGCTTAACTTTTGGACACCAGTGTACTTATACAATACCTATTTTTTTAGGTTATTTTATTTATTCTCTTGTATTACTTTTGGGAAATGATTATATAAAATTTTTAGATACTTTATAAAACTAATTAATAGTAAAAAAATTACTGCATGGAAAAATTATTATTATTATATTTAACATTCGAAATTTTACAGCTCATCCAAATGAAGCTACTTAATTCTATTTTTAATTGAAGGGAAAAACGACTGAGACTTTAGGGGTTAAAAATAATATAAAACAATATTTTAGACAAGTAATATAAAAAAAAATTAAGTCAATTCATACTTAGTTCAAAAATAAAAATTTTATTTTAGTTACTTTTTGTTAAATATAATTACAATTGTAACGAATGGTAATAGAGCGCCCTCTTCTGGCCATGTGGACACTTAACCAGTCAGCTTGCCGCCTCGGGGAAGGAAGGATGTGCCAATGTCCGCCCGCGCAAACCCCTTACTTGTATAGATTTTTCCTGTTTTTATGTAATTGTAACCGTGCTCAATTAGAATGTACCACCAATTAAAATAATTTGAGCTAGCCGCCGGAGTTATTTTTGAGTATCGGTTATAAAAATGTCGCCCAACTTACGGCCCGAATAATTATTTAATTTTAATATGACTGCTAGTCTAAGAAAGTTATCTTCAATATTCTGAACTGCTAGTTCATGAAGAAGTTTGAAAAAAGTAATTTCAGAAATTGTAGCTACCGGCTACGAAGAAATTTTCGGATTACTAGAAAATTTATATTTCCTACCGGGAAATTAGAAACTTTGGATTGCATTCGTCTTCACGGAGCATCAGCTAAGTTTTCTTTTGTTTTGTTTCTGATTCATTTTGATCTTTTATTGAATTTTACTAGTGTTTTTATATTTTATGGTATAAATATATAATAAGCATGATTTATTAGTCTATTTCATTATGAGTAATTCTTTTCCCTAGTAAGGAAACTCTTTTACTTTTGTTCATTTCCTGTGATTTATGACTATTAGTGTACTTGTTTGGGGAACTTCTTACCCCCACTTCTGACCTTGAGCTTTCACTGCTTTTCGTTCACGAACAAGACGTTTTGTTACTAAGGGTCCCCCACCCGATTTTCTGTCTCTCACCCCTTGCCTGGTGAAAATCAGACATTCTTTATTTTTCTCTTGTTCATTTTTACTTGGAAACTCGGAATTCAGCATCCGCTGTTCGTTTTGTAAAACTTGTTTATCCTCGATATTTTTCACTTTTTTTTTGTTGACTCTTTAAGTTACTTATGACGCCAGAGTGTCCCGGAAATTGATATTTTTTTTTTAGTATTATA
Organism: Trichonephila clavata; assembly: GCA_019973975.1. NCBI lineage: Eukaryota > Metazoa > Arthropoda > Arachnida > Araneae > Nephilidae > Trichonephila > Trichonephila clavata. Next base: position 17,509 of record BMAO01007075.1, on the reverse strand, counting down.
ATTGCATGTGTTTTTTTTTATTGAATTTTAGTGTTATGAAATTGTGTTTTATTTTCAACTATACTCAAGAATTTTGATCATATATAAAATATATAGGAATTAAATGAAAGAAATTATTTTCTTTTTTTGTTAACAAAAAGTATAGTAGAAAAGTATTTTTATTTTTTATTCAAAAGATTCATGCATAGGTTTTGTTTTGACTTTGAATTTCATCAGAATTTCTTTTATATGTGAATTATTTTTACTTTCAAAGCTAAATTTTTGCATTCAGTCAAATATCTACAAAACAGTATTTTTATTCCTTCAAAGGAATAGTTTATATGTTGTTTTGGTTAAGTGCATCAGAATTTCTGTTTATCTGAATTTTCATTTTGTTTTCGAAGTTTAGATTTTCTATCCTGTCAAACATCTATAATATATATTTTTTAATAGTATTGTGTTCGAATATCCAATTCTTATTATTTTAGGGATTAGTTGATGCTCAATTATAAAGGTTAACTATTTTAAAACTAAATTAACTGCATTTAATTTGTGGCTGTCGGATTTTATAATTGACCCTTTTTTCCCCCTCAAAAGTTAAAAACAATGGCGTATCTTGCTAAAGCGCGCAAAGAGGACTTAAAAACACTAGCTACAGAATTGGGCCTCAAAGTAGGAAAAATAATGAGAATAAAAGATTTTAAAAATGTAATCATTACTTCGAAAGACTACGATGAACAGTTTACTAAAACTCTTCTAGAAACCATTATTAACACGAGGGTTCAGGCAGAACGTGAGGAAAAGGAGGAAAATGAATACAAACGAAAACAAAACGAACTGAATTTAGAACTAGAACGCATGAAGTTAAGCATGACTGCTACTTCTTCAACTAACACTAGTGCTGCCGCAGAGAAAATAAATATCCAGCACCTCATACCCAGATTTGTGGAAACTTCAGACATTTCCACCTATCTAAAAATATTTGAAAGGCAGTGTGAGCAAGTTAACGTGGGGGAAGTCGATTATGTAACACACCTTCTACCAGTGTTACCTATTGATATTTCCAATATTATCTTGCGGGAACCTAAGGAGAAATTAGGAAATTACCAGCACATTAAGCAAGTGCTGCTCCAAAGATTCAAGTTGAGTGCTGAATCGTTTCGAATTAAGTTCAGTACTCTTCAAAAACAACCCGAAGCTCTGTGGAAGGACTTCGCGTACGAGCTAAACAATTACTTAGAAGAATGGCTACATAGCCTAGAAGTGAAAGACTTTAACTTCCTTAAGGATTTGGTACTTACTGATCAGCTTAAGAGAAGAGTTTCGAGGGACGTTAAGGAACACTTCGTGGATATCTGGGGAGATATTAAAAGCTCATCTGAGCTAGTACAAAAATTAGACGATTATGAAATTGCTCGAGGTAAGACGTCGAAACATAAAGTTTTACCAGATGTAAGAAGAACTTCTTTCCCCTCAAAAACAAAGTAGTATAAGAACGGGGTATATGGCAAAGGAAGCACCAAGAAAACCATTTGGAGGGCATTCGCAATTTGAAAGCCGAACTCCTCTGTCCTGCTATGGATGTAGAAAGCCCGATTACATCAAGTCAAAATGCCCTGACTGTAATCCTTCAAAGGGTGGTCCAGCTCACGTTGGAATTCTGCGAGTTAACAGTCTCTCTCCATCCAACAGAAATGCTGTACTCAGGATCAGCATAAATGGAGTTTCAGGAACTGCATTTGCGGACAGTGGTGCAAGTCATTCGATTGCAGGAGAAACTCTTTACAGTATCCTTCTGCAACAAGGAGCTGTTTTTGAGAAGACAGTCATATCCCTATCCTTTGCTGATGGAATCGTTACTCAGAAAGAAGTTCTACGTACATTTCAAACCGTCCTTCTGGAAGGCAGAAAGTTTAAAACCCACTTTATTATTTTGCCTGATGCCAAAAATAACTCCACACTACTTGGAGTTGACTTTCTCAAAAATGCTGGAATAGTACTAAATTTCAGAAAGAACTGTTGGACTTTTTGTGACGATTCCCGAAAATCGTACAATTTCGTAACGCCTTATCAGAGTACATCTGTAAATGTACTTCCTGTGGCTATAAATAACTGTCAATTACGGGAAGATGAAGGACAAGAACTCCCTGGTTCTCAGCGTGTGGAACTAGATACCTTGCTTAAAAATCATCACTCTATCTTCGAAGTAGGGGGAGAAGCTACTCCATTTATTGAACATAGCATCAACACTGAAAACAACCCACCAATTTCAGTGCCTCCCTACCGGATGAATCCAACCAGGAAGAAGCTGTTAAAAAAAGAGCTAGATTCTCTGCTGCAACAAGGCATCGTAGTAGAATGTAAATCTCCGCACGCCTCTCCCGTTATTTTGATTCCAAAACCAAGAATTGAAGAGAAACAAGATCAGCGAAAGGCCTTCTATGATAAAAGACATCGTCCTGGTTTCTTGTATCATCCAGGTGATAAGGTCTGGGTAACCCTTCACCCCCTTAGCAATGCTGCCCAGAAGAAAACAGCTAAATTCATGCCTAAAAGAGATGGACCTTATATTGTTGTGACTCAACGCTCTCCGACGACTTATGAAGTGGCAAATCCAAACAACCCACATGAGGTTCTGGGACCTTATCATTCATCTGCTCTTCGTCCATGCATAGACAAGGAAGCCACTCCAGTGATGCCTCTCAGAAAAAGGGGAAGACCCAAGAAAGACAACTCTGCTGGTTCCTCATCGAGGACGATACCTAGGAACCAGAGGGGGTGTGTAACGAATGGTAATAGAGCGCCCTCTTCTGGCTAGGTGGACACTTAACCAGTTAGCTTGCCGCCTCGGGGAAGGAAGGATGTGCCAATGTCCGCCCGCGCAAACCCCTTACTTGTATAGATTTTTCCTGTTTTTATGTAATTGTAACCGTGCTCAATTAGAATGTACCACCAATTAAAATTATTTGAGCTAGCCGCCGGAGTTATTTTTGAGTATCGGTTATACAATTAATATAAATATGTACATATATACATATGACAGAATCACAATTTTGAGTGGTAAAAGAGAAAACTAATTTCCTTGCAATTTTTCATTTACCTTTCTGCATATGGTGTTGGACTATTATTTTTGCTTGTTACAATTCACATTAAGTTTTTTTTCGTTTTTAATTTATGAAGCTGATGGTGGTCTATAACTTCCTCATTCTATCCATCTCTTGTAATGCTTCATTATTGCAAGGAACCTTTCCAGTGAGTTTCGAGCAGTCCAGTTCTTCCATTAATAGCCCATCCAATGATTTCACACGACTCAAGACGACATATGCTTGACCTGCTGCGAAGAGTTTCTGTCCTGGATATATTACTGCATAATATACAGTTCTACCTTGCATCTTATGTACTGTTGATGCCTATGACAGTATTAATGGTAGCATTCATCGTTCAGCAGTACCGCAGCTGCGTTTAGCGGGGAATCACACTGCTGTTGCTAAGATTCTAATTAAATTTAATTAATGAATTAATATTTGAAAAAACTGTGAGTATTAACATCAAGTGTCATCCACTACAAGTTTTAAAAATGCATTTGAACTCGAGTGAATGAATAAAAAGTGTTTTATTAACGATTGAAAATTTGAACAAGATATGTAAATTGATATAGGGAGAGTGTGAGCTTATAGTAGGAATTGAGCCCAAAACGGATTCTCTTCCCTTTTTTTGAGATGCACTCTCCTCTTCAATCAGTATTGAGAAAAAAACGGCTAGTCTAGATGTTCTATCCACATCGTCACACAGTTTAAAACACTAGTACACAAATTTTTAATTTAAAAGTTTATAAAAAATTTCTTTAAGGGTATTTTTTACATAAGCAAAATTTCCATACGAATTTGAATACTTTTTTTTTTTTACATATGCAAAATATAGTTGTAAGAACTAAGAAAATGATTAAAAATCCTTTGCAGGTGCATAACAATGAAATCCTCCCCAACAAAACACATAAACATATAGAAATAAACTTATAAGTTTGTTATTTACATTTAGTTTTAAAAAAAATATTCATTTGGTATATTTATATTTCAGTTTTAAAAAATTAAAAAAACAAGAAATGCAGAGTCACAGCTACATTCATCGCATTACTATTAAATATTTTTTTTAATATACTGGTTCTTTTTAATTATTGCGCTTTATTGATAATATAAAGTACCCAACCAAACATTTTTTTCCGAGACTACCCCTAAAATTTTTTTATTACTACCTTAGACAATGATAAAGCTATTATTACATAACGTACAACTGTTTGCGTTGCAAACTGCAGAAAATGCAGAGATTTAAATCCACTTTATTTTTAGTAAATCAACAATTAATTACATCTCTGTAATATGATCTAATATAAAATTAAAAGGTATATTTTTTAAGATTAAAAAAAATTACTCCAACATGAACATCAGAGAGATTCTGACTGAACTATTCTACAGAGAACACCATGATTATTATTCTGCAACTCATTTCTGTTCAAATAAGCCTAGAGAAGGATTCCAGCTTAGGTGTCGTCCTTGTCATTTAAACAGCGATTCAAAATTACGAGTTCTATTAACCCTCGCGTTTCTTTAAAAGTGAAGTTTAAAAAATAAAATCTAATCTAATCCTCTAAAACTTCCTTTCCCTCTTTATTTCTAAAATTTTCTTTTAAAAGAATCAATTTTAACGGTACAACTTTAAAGAAGAAAACAAAAAATTCATTAGAGTCTGCTGAACAATCATACAATGAAAAATTTGAAATTTAATCAAAAAATAATATTTGCATACTAAATGCCTAAAATTTTCGTTCATTTACCCTCCTGCTGTATATATATATACTGTATTCCCCTTTTTCATCCGATGCTTTTAGGAATACTCTCTCTAATGATGTTACTAAATCATCCTAATGGGAGGATTAGACAGTTAAGGTCACGAATAGGCCCTTGAGAATAGTTCCAAAAGCATTAGCTTATTAGGGTCTTCATTAATCTAATTAGGATAGATGCTGATCTTACCAGCCGACTACAAAAGTCAGAATGCTGAGAAAAACAGATTGCTATAAAATCGCACAAAAAAAAAAAAAAAGAAAGAAAGAAAGAAAGACAGGATAACAGCGAGTCGCCATGATGACAAATGATTGTTTTAAAATTTCAAACACCTTATTTAAAAAAAAAATAATTAAGTAAACTATTTTAAGAAGAAATTTATGAGAGTACAATGTTCATGGGTTTGCTTATTAGATCAATAGCATAATATTTTACATCTTTGCGTAGGTGGGTAAAATTTTTTCTTAATGCGGAAAAAAAAAAAAAAAAGAGAAAAAGAAGAGACCCGAATTTGGTATACTTTTCTAAATACAGAAATATATTCTGATACATTTATCTCATAATCTGATACAAATTTGAACATGTGAAATATAATATATTATAAATCAAATATTATATATGTAAAAAAAAATCTATAAAATATATTATCATTATTAAATTAATTATTTTATAAGTATAAAAATATTTAATAAGTCCTTTTTAAATAAATTTATTTAATTTGCGGATAGGTTTCGGGTCGCACGATCAACTTTTTTTTCAATTCATTGAATTATTTTTTAAAATTAAATAAATTTAATTGAAAATGACTCATTAAATATTTTATACAATTAGAAAATGATTAAATTAATAATACATAAAAAAGACATTATTCCCATTATATTAATCATAAAATAATTAATTTAATAATATATTTTGTAGATTATGTTAAATAAAATTTTATTTATAATGCATTGTATTTCACATTATAAAACTATTTGTAACTAACTTTTTCTAAAATATCATTTGATGCTTATTATATATTTTATTATAAACATTATTTATTAATATAAAAATATATTTATAAAATATAATACAAATATTTATATAACTACAGTAACTATTTTACTTTATAAAATACAAAATAACTACATAAAATATCATTTAATACTTAATAAATAAATTTATTTAATTTAAAAAAGTATTTAGATGAATTGGGGGGGGGGGAGTTCATCGCTCGATTCGAACCCTATCCGTCCACGTAGAAAGCAGGTTGCCTGCCAACTGTGCTAGTGCGTCTTGGAGGAATTTAAAACTTAATTGTATAAAAGCTAAGCATGAATTTTGAAGGCTATTTTCTCCGAATTGACTTACCATTCGGCTCTAATACATTGAGGGTTGAACACCCTAATGGAGTACTACTATTACACCAAAATGACTTTCCTTAGTCGTGCCCTCCCCTTGTTAGAAGTTTGCCCGTTGGTGTTAAATGTTTTATGTCATCGCTTTACCTGTTTGTTCATCAATAAAATATGGATTTTAAAATAGCAAAAAGTCCATTCCCTCCTTCAACGACTGCAACCTGACACAATATCCTTTCACCATAAAAATGTCCTAATTCAAGTGCCATCTACTACGAATATATGTAAGGATAATTAAATTATATCTAAAACAAAATCTCCTATTCACCATTTAGCTTTGATTTTCTATTACATAATCGAGTCTTACAATAAACGCCTAATTATTTCTCAGAAAAGGTATTCTAAACATAACACTTTTAATCCTAGCTCATTAAATTTTATGGTCTTCGTATGCAAGAACCCACGCTTTACTTTCAAATCGAAAACATAAACTAAAAAGGGTTATTCAGCAGTTTTGGAAATAAGTATACAGCCCAATTAATATTTTCGAAATCCAATCGGGTCACTTGGCGTTCGATTCTCTCTGCGGAAAAATTTTTCGATTGCTCGCAGAATAAAACTGTTTTTTACACAAAGTTCTGGATGTTGATTTAAATATCACATAAAAAATAAAATATCACTAAATTGGCATAAATCGAGAAAAGTAAGTCAATCAATAGAAATATAAAAAGATAGTATATGTATATAAACAATTCGGTTCTATTGGAAGCAATACCTTATATATTAAACAATATTCGATTTCCAAAATTAAAAATCTAAGGTATGATTTTTAATTGAGTAAGAGTAACACATGGCACAGTAGGAAAAAGTAAAAACTAATATAACAAAGGAACACCAATACGAAGAATTCCTTGAAAATTCCAAAATTCCATTTTATTCAGCAGCAATCATGTTTTCTGCAGCAAATGACGCGTATCTTCCACTCAATTAATGTTACTTTCTTTTTTTTTTATTCTTAAGATTTTGTCTGGAAAAAGTTCAACCGTTATGGGACAGACCAAAACTCGAAGGACGATCACCTCCGGAGCAAAATTTTAAGAGATGGCATTCTTCCAAAGTGAAATTGATAAAATCTAGGCTTTAATTCGAGATGAATCGATTTATTGGTCTCTCCGATAAAATATGAATTGATGCCAAGAGATTAGGTTCAAAGGAAGAATAATGGTCTAAATACACAAACTTAAATGAAGCATGTAGCAATTAAGTGAATATTTCACTCTCATTAAACTTTGAACAAAAAAAGACGAATTCGCATGCATGAATTAATTCCTCCACGGAACATGCAAATGTTTGAAAAAGATCCTAAACTCGGGAACATGTAATTATTCGAAAATAAAGTGATAATGAAATATCTAAAATTACAAAGAAAAAAAGGAAGGAAATATTTTTGCATCGGATTAACTATTGCTTTATTATAGCAATATAAAAGCTGTAAGTGTTTGTTATTGGTAAAAGGCCTAAAAAAAATTGATTTTTCATTTTGTTTCACGTACTTTGTAATATATGAATTCAAACTAATTCGGAAAAAATGACAAGGTTAAGGCTTTTTTTTTTTTTTTTTTTTTGAAAGGCACAGTTTTTTAGTTAAAGAATCATTTTAACCATAATTCAAGTGATTTTGATTTGTAAGGGAAAAAAATTTCATTTGTATGCTTTTTTGGGAGGGGGGGGGGAGATATTGAATATCTTTAATCAATGCTCATCTAATTCTGTTTTTACACGACAGTTAAGTTCTCAAAGAATGAAGTACTTTGTTCTGTATCCATTGATAAATATTCCTTCATCCCCCCCCCGAACGTCTATTAATATTTCAGTGTTGAATTTATTGACAATGTTATTGTTAGTCGCCAATATTGATCTTGCGCACAGCCACTTAATATAACTTAAATTTTGTTGCAAGCCCGGGTAAACCTGAGCAATAAGATCTACATCATTTTCTACTAAGTTACAAAATTCTCTGGAAAGTAAGATATAACCTTCAGCATCTGCGTCCAAACATCCATTACCGATTTTCAATAGTGCCTCTACATAATGTCCCGGATCTACATCATAATGAAGATACACTCTCATATTGTTTTTCAGACTCAATTTTTCAACTTTCGCCCATAAGAGATTGATGATTTAATACAGGCTCTGATTTCATCTGTCGGTGTACCCCTCTCGATTACTGGAAGAGTTTGTCGGAAATCACCAGCCAATAAAACTAACATTCGTCCCATAATATGTATACTATCTGGTAAATCCTGAAAAGTCCGATTTAAAGCTTCTTTAGCTTTCTTGTGAGACATCGTATTTTCATCCCCCATTAAAAGCTTACATTGTCGAAGCATCCTACCTCGAGATCTTTTTTTTGCTGAAATTGCAGATGGTGTTAATCTTTATGTGCAAGATTCAACGGTAATTTTAAAACGAAATGTGCAGTATGACTGCCGGTCAGTAGTATCGCGGCTATACCCGAAGAAACCACAGCAACTGCTTATCTTCTTTTTTTTTCTTCTGACGAACAAAAACTTTTTCCAGTTTCTCCAGAGGTGTCAAGAAAAAAGAGTGCACCACTACCGGATCCTGTTTTACGTAACACTTGATAAAAAGCATGTCTTTGTTCTGGAGTTAATTGAGGGATTTATTCTTTTTATTGATGATGCAATACTATAAATATAAAATGGTAGCGTAATTCTCGAGCAATTTTATTATCGAAGTCATTTCCGTCGACTCGTCGCGGACTCTAATCATTCCAAAATCATGAAGCTTCTTCCCAACCATTGTGAAAACCTCATTTTCAATTATTAGCGTTTCGTTGTAGATGTGTTCATTGAAAGTCATGTCTGCATGTACTTGCTACAGTCGTCGCGAAATATCTTCCACCACGTACTCATTGTACTTATTCCAAAAGGTTTGAGGATTAGACAGACCACAAGATGTACAAGTATTGCGTACAGTTCCCTAATTTTATTCGGCGATTGACATTGTATGGCTTCCACCAAAGTAATATCTAGTATATCTTCATAGTAATATCTCCATATAAAATATCTAGGTTCAGGAAAAGTGAAACATTTCGTGCAAAACAGAACCTTATAATAGAAAAAATTATTTTTCAAAAAAATAATAAATTTAAAGTATTAATATTCGATAAATAAAATTTTTTAATGAAACTGTCATTTAATATACCATATAGTTTCCCATATCACTTAGATTTCCAAAACTTTATATCCTTTCTCTCTTTAAAAAATGGAAGAAAATTTATATTAAAATTTCTGGGATTGTCGAAATAGAGAAGTTTTTAGCCAACTTGGCGATATTTCTCAAAGTTTGAGTTTGACATTTAATAAATGTAACGTAATAAACGTTCGATATTTAATAAAAAAACCATTTAAAAAATTGCTTTTAGTAAAGATGTTAAATTACACTATATGCTTCAGTTATTTGTTACAAGTGTGAGAAAATTTTTATAAAATTTCCGGTATTATGCATAATGTTGCACCAACTTGGCGGGTTAAGCAGCGCCCGCAGTTTCACCCACGTAGTTCCCGTAGGAATACGGGGATAAAATATACCCTATGTTACTCGCTGATAATGTGGCTTTCCATTGGTGAAAGAATTTTTAAAATTGGTTTAGTAGTTTAGGCGTGAGTGAGTGAATATTAACGTCCCACTCTTCAGCTACACGAGGGCTTTTTGGGGACGGTCCGCGTATTTTTGAACCATGATCAAGTGACGCGGACGACACCTGAGTTGGCACCTCCCTCTCCTAACTGCCCCACCACACCAACGGGAGGACGTTTGAGCTCTCGACAGATTTTACGTACATCGCTCCCCAACACGGCGGGTCTTCAGTGGTACTGGACTCGAACTCATGACACGCTAGCCCCGATCCGATGCCTAGACCACTTGGCTACCGCAGCCACGTAGTTTAGGCGTGAAAGCGTATCAAACAACCTAACTATATATATATATATATATATATATATATATAACATGCGCATTTATAATATTATTAGGATTAGGATGTACTTCTATGAAACTTTTCGCACCTGATAGTTGTATTATTTTCTAGGGAAAGCACTAAAATAATTCTTAATATATGAATATTTTTGAGTTATGGCGTGTTATTTCAATATTAGCCTCATAAATATGCCATATTCCCTATACTATTTATTCGATCAACTCTAAAATGTTTAGATTTTAAGAAAACATTAAAATTTTAGTACATTTTCCAGATAAATGTATGCAGTTAATTTTAGTATTACTTTTATTGATGTGTGTATTCTTTTTCTCTAATCGCTTTGAAATTTTTCAAAAATATTGCTAAAATTTTACTTATAACTGTCTTTTTTTGTGAAGTTCAGATAATTTATTTTAGATATTGCTAGTTAAGTGTGTAACACTCCCATGTTGTGAAATACTAAGTAATGCAGCCTTTGATGGTTACAGGAACAAGATATTTTTAATGTTCATGAAGTTCCACAACACAAGGAGATACACACACACACAAAATACATAATGTAGGAACGAGACATCAAAGGAGGGAAAGGCTTTCCCTGATTCCACGTGTATCCCTCGCTCGGGGACCGTCCGGCGGGGAAAAAAAAGATCCCTGGAAAAACGTTCTCCTTTCCCCCAAGAACAAGTAGCGCCACCTAGCTGTCGTTATTTGTCAAGGGAAGGCAGAGTTTAAATGTAACTGTTACATTCTCCCCCTACACCGCCGAAGACCGTCTCGGCGAGGTGGTGTACTATCAGACAATATGGCATTCTCTCCAGCAGTTCCTCTAGGAATCAATGGTTGTTTGCGAGGCCTTCCTCTTCTCCTCAGAGGTACTACAGGAGAATGGGTCTGTGTGACATTCAGAAAAGGTGTTAAAGCTGATGCATGATAGACACCTAAAGGTTCGTCAGGTTTGTCACAACTAGCTACTACAAATGTGGTGGGGGATCTCTGGGATAGCACAACGTAAGGCCCGTCTCTCCTGGTCATCAGTTTGGCACTCCTGTTTTGACTCGCTTTGCTTAATGGGTGCAGTTGTACCCATACTAGATCATTAACTTTATAGTCAGGACTTGGTCTACGTGATTTGTCAGCAGATGTTTTTTGACGATCTTGACTCATCTCAATATTTTCTTTAATTTGTGACATATATCCTTCAAAGCGTTTTAAATAGGGTGTAAATTCAGGTACAAAATTATCGTTATGGATGACAGATCGTAGATCAGTATTTACTTGGTGTAAAGTTCGTAATTCTCTGGCGAAGGTTAGGTATGCTGCCGTGTGATCTGTGGACTCACATTTTGCAGTATTCAATGCGAACCTAATAGCTGGTAGCTTTTCAATCCATAATGTATGGTTGTTACCTATCATCATTGCCAAGCGAGGTTTCAAGTCCCTATTTTTTCTTTCTACTGGATTTGCCTGTGGGTGATATACGGGAATGAGACTTTGATTGATATCCAAGACATAACATAACTGCTGCATTACCGCACTTACAAATTGAGTCCCATTGTCACATATTAGTCGACGGGGCACGCCGTACCTTAGGAAGACTTCATTTAGAAGTGTTATAGCACATTCTTTAGCAGTAGCTTGCTTTAATGGAAATAACTCTACCCATTTTGTGGTGTAATCTTCCACTATGAATATCCACTTCATTCCTTCTCTCGTTTCTGGTAAAGGACCAAAAAGATCAATAGCTATGCTCTCGAATCGTTGAGCTGGAACAGGGGTCTGCAGAAGACCAGCAGGTTTCTGGTTTGTGGCTTTATATCTAATGCACTCTGAACAGCTCTTCACATAATCGGCAATAAATTTCCTCATACCAGTCCAATAATATTTTGAAGAAATTCTAGAAAAGGTACCATCAGCTCCATAATGTCCAGCGGTGGGAGCATCGTGGTGCAATTTTAATATCTTCTCTCTCTCGTGAGTAGGGACAACTAATTGAGCTTCATCGACTTCAACATGAGGTGAGTACCGATATAGTACTCCCTGATTCATCACGTACCCTCTCCCAGTCCAATTGGCAAAGTCAACTCCCTTGTTGTGGATTTCAAAGCAATTAATTATCTTTTCTAACTCAGGATCCTTCAATTGTTCTGTTCTTAGTTCATTAGCTGTTCTTGTCGGGAAATCAATAATTGTAGTTTTTAATTCACAAATTTCTTCGTCCTTAGACGCTGGCCTAGAAAGCATAACTGCAATAACATTGCATCTTCCGGGAAAATAATCAATCTTCAGATTGTAAGATTGTATTTGAAGTGCCCAACGGGTTAATCTTCCGGTTGGAGATGTCAAGCTCATCAGCCACTTTAATGGTTGGTGGTCGGATGCCACTGTTATTTCTGCACCTTCAATATACCCTCTAAATTTGTTAAGGGCCCAGACTACAGCCAAGGCTTCTCGTTCTGTTGTCGAGTAATTCTTCTCAGCAGAGCTTAAGAGTCTACTGGCATATTCTATTGGCTGTTCATTGGCGGGACTTTCTCCTTGTAGCAGAACTGCACCTAGGGCGTAACTACTTGCATCCGTCCGGATGATAAAAGGCTTTTTAGGGGATCAACTTGCTTCAGTATTGGCGGGGTTATTAAATATTGCTTGAAGGTCTGGGATGCTTGTTGCTCAATTTCCCTCTATTTCCAAGCAGTACTTTTCTTTGTCAAGTTGCTAAGGGGTCTAGCAATATCTGAAAAATTCGGGATGAATTTTCTATACCATGAGCAGGTCTGTAAAAATGACTGTAGCTGCTTTAGATTTCTCGGAGAAGGAATGTTTTGTATCGCTGCAGTTTTATCTTGATCCACCTCTATTCCCTTAGGAGTTATCCATAATCCAAGGTATTTTACACGAGAGCAAACAAACTTACATTTTTCTCTGTTAGCACATAATTTAAATTTTTTAAGTCTGTCGAAGACCCTTCTTAAGTCCTCAATGTGTTGTTCAAACGTTTCAGACAACACAACGATATCGTCTAAATACACCAGAATATTTACATTTGGCAATCCATTACGAAATTGGTCCATAAGACGCTGACAGGTCGCTGGGGCATTGCGAAGTCCAAAGGGCATTCTTTTGTACCTAAATGTACCAAAAGAGCAAACGAATGCAGTCTTGTCCTGGTCCACTGGATTAACCTCTACTTGATGATAACCGGATTTTAAGTCAAGGGTAGACATAAAAGCAGAAGATTTTGCATCATGTAAAAGAGCATCCATAAGGGCAGGGGATATTTGTCAGGTATAGTAATCGCATTTAATTTACGATAATCTATGCACAACCTAACAGATCCATTAGACTTGGGCACTAAAACCACTGGAGCTGCGTATGGGGACTCGCATTCTTCTATAATATTATTAGCCAAAAGTTTATCAATTTCTTTCCTTAAGAGTTCTTTTCTGTTTGGAGATAATCTATAAGGTGCAGTTGAAACTGGTGGGTGGTCACCTGTGTTTATAAAGTGTTTCACGAATGGAGTTGGTTCTCCCCCAGGTCTGAAAACATCTTTACTTTCATTAAGTAGCACCATAAAATAATTTCTTTCTTCTACATTCAGGGCCTGTCCTTCTTCTTCTCGTAAATGGAGATATTCAATCTCAGTTTCATCAACAGGTTTGATTTGTAATGGAACATCACTAAGAATTGAATTTGCGGGACAGGAACTACTATTTATTTTGGCAGTGCTGTCGTCTACAGGCAAAGGAACATCTATTGAGAAAGGTATCTTGAAGCTTGGTTTGTTACCAAAATACCAAAAATTATTACGCATGTCCATTACGATTCCTGATGTCCTTAAAAAGTCAACACCTAGAAGGGTGCGGTTACCCTTTGCATTTGGCAAAAAAATTAAATCGGTTTGGAAAGTTCGTCCACCTATGGTGATTGGCACTTTAGCTTTTTTAACAAGGGATGTGAATTGCTGACCATCAGCTAAATACATAGAAAGGTGAAACTCTGTGAATTTTTGTCCACGATTCTTTAAAAAGTTAAACATTAATTTTCCCCCAACTGACTGGCTGGCTCCTGTATCAGCACAAACTGTGCCTGCAGCTTCATAAACTTGAATGTCAAGTAGAGCTACTGGAGTGGTAAGACAAGTAATAACCATAACAAGAAATATGTGGGTGACAACCAGTGTTAATATTTCGTGCTGGCATGTAGCTAGAGTTAACAGAAGTACTGTTGTGGTTACCGGAAACATTCTTTTCAACTTTGAATAAATTAGACTTTCTAAACTCCGGATTGCCTGTGTTTCTAGGAAACCGAGGTTTATTTAGCTCTGGAGGTTTGGGGAGTTTTGTTAGTTTTTGAGAAGGAAGTTTAACATTTTCATACAAGTCCAGCTTTTCAGCTAATACGACTGAGTCATTAAGTTTTTCCCAACTGTCAAGGAAATGATTCTTATACTCGGGCCCCACGTTGGGCGCCATTGTAACACTCCCATGTTGTGAAATACTAAGTAATGCAGCCTTTGATGGTTACAGGAACAAGATATTTTTAATGTTCATGAAGTTCCACAACACAAGGAGATACACACACACACAAAATACATAATGTAGGAACGAGACATCAAAGGAGGGAAAGGCTTTCCCTGATTCCACGTGTATCCCTCGCTCGGGGACCGTCCTGCGGGGAAAAAAAAGATCTCTGGAAAAACGTTCTCCTTTCCCCAAGAACAAGTAGCGCCACCTGGCTGTCGTTATTTGTCAAGGGAAGGCAGAGTTTAAATGTAACTGTTACATTATGTAACTGTTACAAGTGTTACTATTTATTGGTATTGATCCCTAAAAAGCATTTATAATGTTTTAGTGTGCTTTTCTTAAAAAATAAAGTTCGGATACCTTACGGTTATGACTACGTTCGGAACCGTTATTTTTCAGAAGCCTTTAAATGAATAATTTTTTTGATATTTAGTGTCACTTGAATTAGACTATACTTATAAAATTGTTTTAAAACTATAATTATAATAAAAAATTGGTTTAAATGTAGTTTTTCGGCAAAAGTTGTCGAAAAAATAACTTTTTAAAACATTCTCCTTGTATGGAAAATGCTTCTACAATAGTATTTTCCATATCTAGCTAAGATTCTGAACTAGAATTTCCGAAATATATCATTTAAAAGTTGATTTATTCCTATTTTAATATATGAATGCCAGAGAATTTTAACAAACAACACTGTTTATTATTTCAATGGATCCTAACTCTAAAAATAATGTGAATTTTTGAAAAATCCTAGTTTAGGCTCTGTAGAGAAGTCTTAGTTACATCTACACAAAATATTATAATTGCAGAAACATTTTTTATAAAAGTTCTAAAAATCTGTCTTTCTTTCTTCATATTTTTGCCAAAGAAATTGCATTTAAATAATTTTTTTAGTAATAAAAGAATTTCATATGCCTACTGATTCAAATGACACTAAATGTCAAAAAAAAATTTTTTTTTTATTCATTCATAAGCTTTTTTAAAATCATGGTTTCAAACGTATTCAGTGACTTTTATTGAAATCGTGTGAAAGAAGATTGTGTTAAAACAGAACTGGATGTAATAAAGTTGTGCAAAATCAACAGATGACATTATGACACATTCTTTTCTTTGTTTAATTCAAAATATTTAAGGGATGATGAATAAGAATAATATTTAATCATTTACCCAAGGTTAAAATGACCCATAGAGATAAAATACTTTATAGCATAAAAATGTGAAGTGAGAGTATCAAACAACACAGTTTTTTTTAATAGTAATCTGGTATTTTGCTAAGTATGATATTTTGTATAATTCAAATGTTTACTTTAAGGGGACATGGTACGATTTAAGCAAAATTTTTAATTTAAGGATTTTTAAAAATTTTTTGGTTTCCTCCTATGTGTGTATACTATGTAAAACAGATTTGTGCTCAAAATTTCATAAAAAGCTACCCATTTAATTTTTTAAGGGAAAAACTTCAAATTTATGAAGTGATTTTAAAATGCTACTCCTCCTACAAAAGTTTACGTACACTCAAAATATAATTTACAAGGACTTCAAACTATGCATAACAAAAGTTGGTATGGGTTTTACGATACCATGATTGGTATCCTACAATACTTCTTTTTATGATGCTTATTGAAAAGTCCTTAAAAAATGTACAAATTTTGAGTTCAATTATTTTTTTAAACAATAAATATTGCTTTGATTCAAAAATGCATACCAACTTTTGTTACAAGTATTATTAGCAATAGGTGTAAAAAAAAATTCAAAGCATTAGGCACAATAGAAAAAAAAGCCTTATTATATTTTAAATGAAGACAAAGTGGTTATTTTATCTTTCCGAGAAAGTAAGTTTAAAGCTTTGATTTGCCATAGGGATGTGAATAAAAACGTACGCAAAAACTATCATAATTCTGTGTTTTTTAACTTCAGAGCTTTCAATTTTGTCAGGTTATAGAAAAGTATATAAAGAATAATTTAAGCTAAAAAAATAAAATTTGATTTTTTGACCGATTTTTGTCAATTGAATCGTTTTGTGTCCCCTTAAAAAATAATCACGAGTGTTTGAAATAATTGGATTCAAAAGACTGACAAACTGCAACGCGCCGCGTGTGAAATGAGAGTTCTATCAACGTTAAAACACGAGGGCTATTGGCGATGGACGTCGTAATTTTAAGCCTCGGGTTTTCAGTGGCACCACGACTCGAACTCGCGATATGCAATGCTTCGCGAATCATTACACAATGGGCTACAGGTGACGGTCGTCAAAATTTTGATTCATGGTTAAATAAAAAGAACAACTCCACTGTTATCGTCCTTTATAACATTTACATTAAAACCTGCAAATATTTTAGGGGACGAAAAACTTTCAACTCACCTGGATCGAACTTCCAAAGGTCCTTCAAAGGTAGATTGGCACTTCTCCCGCCTAGCAGGTAGATGGAACCTGTGGGCGAAACGCACATAGCATGCTTTGACCGCGAACTGGGCGCAGGGCATCCATCTGAAACTTGGACATTTGACCACATACCCCTGAAATTCTTTACAACAATTTCAAAGGCTTTATTAAAATGACTTCTACACGCTTCTGCAATTAATACTTTAGGGCAACGGTGCTTAAATTTTAGATCCCCCACGGCCCTTCTTTGTGCATCAGCCTGACATCATGGACCTGAATCCCAACACATGACTGGTTCCTCATCATCCTAAGACTGCCTCTGCTACTTGTACAGACTTTTTTAACACATATTACTAAAGAAAACAGTAAACATCTCATTAAAAATATTACTAAATACCAATTTCAAAAAACTAACTAAATAAATAATATACTTAACTGTATTA
>BMAO01007074.1:0-53898 GCA_019973975.1 Trichonephila clavata | reverse complement strand
TTGCATGCTTAGATCAATATTTTCTGGGCTTGCAGAAAGATGACGTCCTCGAAAATTAAATTAGCAGTTAATTGTAAAATTTTATTTTTAAACTTTTGTGGAGTAATCATTAATCATAAAGTTTATTGGAGAAAATCATGTAATAATAATGAGCATATTAGCAACTTTTTGGAATAAGGGATAGTTTACATATTCTACAAATCAGAGGAACCTTGCATTCTAAGATAGAGAACAAAGGAAAAAAATAATTTGAAACCGAAAATGAAAATCATAAGACTAAATTTTCACTTGTATTTTAACAATAAACTAAAGAAAATTTTTAAAAAAACTTGAAGTAATTTATAAACGACAACAGTAGGAAAAAGAATGCAATTAATAACAGATAAATCCTGTTATTTAAAAAGAAACATTATACAAATAGCGTTATAGTGATCGAATGTATAACCGGTTAACTATTATAATTCAAATATATTTTTATTCTATATATTCCTGGTTCAAATTTTATTATTTTTTTTCAAAATTCTATGTATTCTTATGAATTTTTGTTTGATTTTACTGTATTCTTGCTATTTCCATTTATGTAATACTATTTCATAATTAATTTTTTTAAATTTCTGTTTGAATATACGTGCAAATTTTCGGCATACAGGATTTTCATTTTTGGTTCATATTCTTCATTTTTTACTGTGTCAATAGGTTTAAATTTTTGGGGGAAGAGTGAAGCTTGTGGATCCTAAATATAACTTTTTAAACATAAGTAAATGTATAGCAAAAAATAATTAATAAGTTAGATGCATTGAATCATAATTAACTATTAATAAGATATAAATATATGGGATATTAAGTTCGAATTTAGGTTTAAGACTAAACTGTGGTAAAAATTCATTTTTCTGTCCCTCATTTCTTGCACTTCTTCATTAATAATACGAATAAACATCTCCAAGAACTTAAGTGAAAACAGAATAATGGTATAAAAATATTTTATTCAAATATTAATAATTAAAAAAAAAGTAGTTAAAAATAAGAGGATAAAAAATGAGAAGGGGGGAATAACAAATTACAAACTTTTAACATACGTTAAGAGTAAAATTCCAATATCAAAAAAGCTTGAATATAAATTAGCAGCTTTATTGCAATAAATAAGTAAATAAATAAAAATAAGGGATGTTACAGAGTAGAAAATTAATAAGTCGTTTTCGTGGAATCTGTGAAATAATTATATTTTACGAATTATATTTACATTATTTATGACACGTTCTACAAATTTATGATCCAATTTAAAATCGTATTTTCAGCATAATGAAATTTTTTGCTTCACTTTATAATAAAGAATAAATATAAATAAGAATGATCTATATTCACTTATACATCGGTTTTTAAGTAAGTAATATTTCATTGATCTATGATTTATAATGTATATACAGCAGAATTAACTATTTATGTATGGATTTCTACTATTTATATTACATAGGGATTTAATAATTATTTATTCAGTATTAGTTGAAAGCCTTTCATCTTTTAAAGGGTCGATAAATAAGTACAAAGCTTGCTTGGGAACCCAACACTGGGGGTTTTGCATCTGACTGACCACTTAACCGAAACATCTGCACATACACCCCAGTGCCTAATGTCACGAAAACTGATATAGGAACAGCAGGCATTGGCCCTCATGGGCTGTTGCGCCACTGAGTTCAGTACAGTATTAATTATAAGGCTCGGATAAATATTTATGTTTCTTTCTTATAGACATCAGTGATATTACGAGAAAAAGTATAATAAAAATGGATATCTCTCTCTGTATTTACACACACACACACACACACACACACACACACACACACACACACACACACACACACACAAACACACACACACACACACACACACATACACACACACACACACGCGTGTGTGTGTGTTTGTGTGTGTGTTGTGTGTAAAGTAACACAAACGGGGAAGGGACTCACATTGGAGGAATTGAAAAAAATAGATTTATTTAAAAGTAAAAATGCGCTAAGAAGATATTTATTTATTAAATAAGTAAGTCCCTGCATGCACAAGAAACGACTTCTGTGTGAGCCGGCCAATGTCCGAATAATTCTCTCACATATGTTCAAAGTTCAGTTATTCTATAGCTTATTGGTGAGGCTCTTCGTTATCACGTGGGTTGCTTTGAAGACATCCCGATGATATTCTCGTTGTTACATTAAGGATTCACTCGTCATAGATCCACCGTATACTATATATACACTCATGTACCTAAATTAAGGATAATTCAGAATCACACAGAAATTGAATTCTAAAATAAAAATTTCACCTGTAGAATTATCACACAAATCTTGAAGAAGAATATGCAAATTACAGTAAAACACCAGATGGCGCGGATAGTACGTCACAATGACGAGAGTATAAGAGAGGGGTATATAAGGAATGGTGGCAAAGGAGTAAAATTGTTCACAAGCGCTTTAAAAGCCTTTCACTGCAATAACCGCATAGTTATGGCATAAAGAAAGCATTTGGATATTTTTTTACATGGTAAAATTATCGGATGACTGGAATAAGGACGTACCCAGATGGACGTATCCTAGGAACTTGTAATAGCCCAGAGTGTCATTTCCAGGCTTTGGCAACGATTCCAAGATGATGGTAATGTGAGTAGAAGTTACAGCACAGGTCACCCCCGAGTTACAACGCTGAATGAGAACCGGTATTTGGCAGTTACTGCCAAAAGAAACAGACGGACCACAGCATCAGACCTATCTCGTCAGCTCTCTTCAGCTACCGGTTCGACAGTTTCAAGGCAGACCGTGTACAGACGCTTAGAGCACATTGGTCTATATGCTCGTAGGCCTGTCAGATGTGATCCCCTTACCGCAACTCTCTGTCACCTGCGATTAACCTGGAGTAGAGAGCATGCATTGTGGAGGACACCGCAACAGTGGTCTTGTGTGATGTATTCCGATGAGTCCAGGTTTCGTTTGCATTCTGATTGTCGCCGGACTTTCATATGGAGAGCACCAGGTACCCGTTACCCCCAAGAGAACACCATTGAACGACACCGTACCGGTGGTGCAGGATGGCTCATTTGGAGAGGAATTATTCTTGTTTCCAGAACTGACCTGCATGTTTAGAGTGTAACTATGACAGGCCACATCTATCGGGATGTCATTCCGGAGGAACATGTACGTTTGTTTCGAGGCGCCATGGGTGCTGAATTTCTGTTTATGGATGACAACGCCCGTCCTCACCGTGCAAATATTGTAGAAGAATGCCTTCAATCGGAGAATATCACCCGTATGAATTGGCCAGCATACTCACCGGAATTGTATCCAATAGAGCATGTGTGGGTTATTGAATTGACGGGCGACAAATTGCAGCCCGTTAACCCCCTCCCACCTGTCTACCAGAACTTCGGAGGGCATTGATTGATGAGTGGTGTAATATTCCCCAAGATCAGATTGATAATTTGATACTCAGCATACGTAGGCGTTGTAAGGCCTGTATTGCATCGTCCGGGAGGCATACTCCGAACTAACCATCATACTAACCATCTTATACTATTTTTTGTAAATAGGTTCTTCTTTGAAATTTGCTCCAGGGAGTAAAAATCGCAATTTTTATTAATTATGTCAAACATATAGCATGTTTTTTGCTCTTTATCTTTTGTTTTATAAATAGACTTTACAAATAAGTCAAATTTGTTTTGCTTCTGTCTCTTTCTCTGCCTGAACTTCATTATCCTTAATTTTTGGACATGAGTGTATATAAGGATAATTAAATCAGATCTAAAATTAAAACCCTTAGACCTCTTTTTTCGTTTATATTCCATTACATCTTCAAGTATTAAATTTATTACTCACTTCTTCCTCTTGAAGAACACACGGCCCTGAGCAGAACTTTTCTGCTCAGACCATTAATTTTTATTACCTCGTATGTCATGCTTAACTTTCAAATATACCTCTTCAATGAGAAGTGTACTTGAAAAACATCTGGCCTATAAGTGGCCACCGACTCTATACTTAACACGTGTCCGTTTTTCTCCCTTAGCAAACAGATCCAAAAATGTCTTCGTTGAATAAAGACAGTTCAAACACACAAAATGCCTTGGTGTTGACTCGGAAAACATGATATATATATATATATATATATATATATAGTATATGGTACATGTGTAACATTTAAAACCTCTAAATTCATGTTGAATTCCTGATACATTTAGTATTCTTTTCGGCTCGGTAGCTTAGAGGTAACGTGTTCACTTCATAATCTCAAGGTTTTTGCTAGATCCCGGCTGGAGTCGATAGATTTTCTAGATGCAAAATCATATGACGTGGGCTCGTCATGTGATTATGTGTCATTTAAAAGATCCCTTGAGGATCAATTTGGCTCTTGTACTCTCTACAAAATCAAAATTATGTCAATGTTTAACCCCTGAAGAGAGCTGGGATTATGTCAATTAATGCTTCCAAATTTATAAGCGGAAGTCACTATTAGATGGTGCCACCATAAAATGAGTTTCACATTTGGGGATTTGCTGTGTCTGCAAAGACTTTGTGGCCAATTCACAACACTTCAGGGGGGGGGGATTAGTATTCTTGATAATTTCTGAAGTTAAACCTGAGCAAATAATAGCAAATATATTTTAGTTAATATATTCTCTATGTACAATGAACTTATTGATGAATAAAAGAAACAATATTATTTTTATTGAATACATTTTTTATATTACACTAGCAAAAATCCAAAGACTCAGATAAACTTCAACAGAAGACTCGAATGGTAGACTTGCTGTTTTTCTTAATATATTTAACAAATCAATTATCGGATACTCAATAAAAGCAAACGATTAATTGAGTGTTTTTTTTTTTAAATTTAAGCTCAAATTCTTTCACGTAAAACGGAAGTCACAAAACAAAATCTTTTAACGAATTTCTGTGAAAATATCTATTGTTAGCTAGAAACAGTTTGTTATGAGCATAAAGGAGCTTCATTACAAAAACCAAAACATTTTTTTTTTTTCGTAAAAAAATTTAGTCTTCAGCTACGAAATGTGCTAAAAATAGTGTATAAAAAATAATGAAACTTACAAAAAAAAGTTACGATATTTCAAATGATAAAGCGTTCTTTCCGTAATTGATTTGTAACCCATGGATATCATTGCTGTAATAGGTAGGTCCTCAACACGCACGCAAAAAAGTAATTTTCGACTACGATTTGATACGTGGAACAGTCAACAAAACAAATAAAAAATTCCAAAATCGCGTGCAACATTGAAATTGCATTATAAAAATAAAACAATGGGATGAGCCTTACAAAACAAACGATTTATTTTGTGCTTTGGTTCTGATGGTGACACGCTCGCGGGACAAGTGAACAGCTGATATATGAAAGGTTAATAATTAATGTGTCTTTCATTTCTTAATGCTTAGAACAGATTTGTGGAATTGTAGTAAATTGAGTTTTTTTTAAATTTTTTATAATGAAGTACCAGAAATGAGGATATTATAAATAACAAGGTTTTTTTTCTCTAACATGAAAATCGAAATTAGTATCATAACTGATAAGGATATTTAAGTATTCCAAATGTACACAATTGAAGTAAATTGTTTTCATTTCGTCTCCGATAATTTAATCATTAACTAAGAGAAAAAATGGTTTTCCTTTTTATTCAGTGGTATTGGTATTCATCACCATTATTTATTTTAACTCACTCCTGATTTTGTGGTTCTCTTGATATAAATGTGATATTATCAATCAAATAGGGGCTTTTTTAATTTGCCATAATTTTATTTATTATCAAAAGTAGTAAGGATATTTGAAATAATGCTTGAGCCTGGTCTTATTTAATTTTTTGACAGAAAAAAAAGCTTTTTTTGCCGAGAAGATAGAGAGATAATCATTACAACTTTTAAAAAAAAACCAGTTTTTGCTATAAACTGTTACGCATGCGCGCACACACACACGCATACACACACACGCGCGAGTACACACATACAGATGTGTATGTATACATAAAGGAAAAGATATGCGTATGTATACGTGACATTTTGAGTTACAAAATCTTACTTAAACATAATTTATAATACATGTATATTTACGTCACACAGTACATAAAGACATGAATGATTACTACATGTATTGGTTGCAAGTTTTATGGATTCGTTTTATATGCTTTCAAGTGGGGATGGACTAACTTTCGAGACAGAAGAGTCAATTAATAAAAGACACCAAATAAAATATCATAGAAACATTTACATGCATGTGTATGCTCCGGAGTTGGAGGGGCTCGGTTAGTGTAAGTGCCATGTTTTTGTTCTAATACAATAATACCCCGAACTTACGCGATATGTAGGACTAACAAGGAGAGGGAACGACTAAAGAAATTCATTTGGGGATGCGACTTTGTGCAATAGTAGTACTCCCTTAGGATGTTCAATCCTCAATGTAGTTCCGCCGAATGGCCTGTCAATTCGGAGAAAATAGCCTTCGAAATTCATGCTTAGCTTTTTACAATTAAGTTGTAGTCATTTGCAGAGATCAAGTGGTATGGTTGGAAGAATAGCTGTTTACCATGCGACAGGCCTCGGTTCGAGTTACGTGATCGATTTTTTTTGTTTTAATTTTTAAATTCATTTAATTATTTTTACATTTAAATAAATGTATTTAAAAAAAGGTTTATCAAAAAAATTAAATAATAATTTAGATAATTATATTGTGTTTTAAAAGGTAAAATAATTACTATAAATATATAAGCATTTATATTTTATAAATATAATTTTATTGATAAATAATATTTATTATAAAATATATTGTAATCGGTTCGCAATCGGTTTTTTTGTTTTAATTTTTAAATTTATTTTTTTCACAATTAAATAAATTTATTTAAAAAGACATTAAATATTTTATATAACTATAAGATATGAAATTAATAACATATACTATAATATATATATTGTTTTTATATTAATTATAGAATATTTTTTTAATAAATAGTTATTATATAATATATTTTATGTAATATTATGTATAATATTTTATATAACATTTTATTTATAATATACTGAACTTCATATTATAAAATTGATTGTAACTAAGTTTAAAAAATATCATTTAATATTTATCATAATATATTTTTATAGTTAATATTATTTATTAATAATTATATTTATAAATATTTATATAATTAAAGTAACTTTTTTTTACTTTTTAAATTATAAAATAATTATCTAAAATATCATTTAATATTTAATAAATCTTTTGTTTGAAATAATATTATTTAATTATAAAATTAATTAAATGAATTTAAAAATTAAAACAAGAAAACCGAACGTTCGGACTCGAACCGAGGCCAAACGCATGGTAAACAGCTATTATACCAACCATACCACTCAATCACTGGAAACGACTACAACTTATTTATGTAAGAGCTAAGCATGAATTTTGAAGGCTATTTTCTGCGAATGGACTGGCCATTCGGCGGAATTGCAGTGAGGGTTGAGCACCCTAAAGGAGTACTACTATTGCAAAGTTTCGTCCCCAAATGAATTTCCTTAGTCGTGCCCTCCCCTTGTAAGTGATAATCGTGCAAATCAAATTCGCGGAAGTCGGGGTATAATTTGGCAAAAAAGTAAACATTAATTATTTTTAGTTGGGGCCGGAGACAAATGAAAATAATAGTTTAGGAAAAAAAAATGTTTCATAAAATCTTAGATAACACAAATAGAAAATCCCAAGCCGAAGTTTTGTTTTGATATAGAGTTTCATTAAATGTAGCAAAATAGTCTGCCAGCTCAAATTTTTTTTTCTCTCCCAAAATTTCCTCATGCCATGCTTATATTTTTTTTATTCCTTGTTCAGTTGAAAAAATACGCTCTTCATTGTAGTCCATATTTTCTAAAATTTGTAACCCTTTTTCAATTAAACTAAAACCTTCTGTCAAATTCCCAACTGTCTTTTAAACTTCTGATTGAAGTGGGTCTAATGATTAAAAGTCTTTCAATATCTTGCTCTTGTTAAAGCTTTTTTATGAGCTTCATCAATGTCAGCTCCTGATTGTGGGAATCTTGCTGTTCTTGAACGTCATCACTATTCAATTCTAAATTTATTTACTTTGTCAGATCGACTGCATTTTCAATCACTTTACCAATTTCATCCGGCTCTGGGACTAATTTCCTCAATTTCAGCGTTGAAAAAAAAAAAGAAAAAAAGAATCGGTGAGATTTATTTGAAAATTGCGTAACTCCGGGTTCACGTAAGTCGGGGTAGTGTAAGTAGAGGTATTAATGTAACTAAAATTCATTATGTGATTATTTATTTGCATACAAAAGTGATTTGAACATTCTTTTTATAAAGCATGCCATAAAATACGGAATTTGTTTTTGTCACTTCTATTTTGGATTTCAGTATATATCTTGCCCATTCATGAATCTAACAAACTTCTTTAATCGAATAAGTAAAAACTGCTTGAAAACACTCTAGAAGCAGGAACGTCTAAAGACACTTTCAGGCCCTGGCCTTGAGAAATCTTAAAATATTTTGAGTCCCTGGACCTCTATGCAAGGGTAGGCCCTACTTGAGATCTTATATATCATGCATTGTCAAATACTCGTTCAAAGGGTAATTTGGAACAAATAAATGTGCACGACTCATAATCTCAAAAATCTAGGTACAAACCGACACCATCGATGACAGCGTTTCGACTAAATGAGTTGAATGATTGTTTGTGGAATTAGTCCTATGTCTAGACGTGGACAAGGTCATCACATAATAATACAGCCTTATCATTTTTACCAGTTGACATGCAGTTTCAAATTCCTGTTTTTCGGAGAATATGTTCGGGAATATTATTTCCCCACATTCAAATTATCCAGATCCATGATCTTATTAAGACAGAATCAAGAACAAAGTGAGGCCCTGGGCCCGGGCCCAGTCAGCACTTGCCTTAAGACGTCCCTGTCTAGAAGTGCCTTCTAATGGTGAAATTTTCAGTAATAAATTAGATTTAGACACAGCCTTATTTCAATAATAATTGCCGGGTTTTCAGTGCTTCTCAATAAGCTTTGTTTTCGAATTAATATTGAACAATACGCATAATAAATGCCTAAACTATTTAAAAGTTTAAATTTATATGCAAAAGCTGGAATATTTTTTCCGTATCTAATTGTACAGGAAAAAGACAAAGAGAAATGATATTGTTTCATTGGCCTAACTATTTTTTCAATTCCTACTATAGTTTACTTTCTCCCTATATATATTTATTTATATATCTTGTTCAAGCTTTCATTCGTTAAAAAAATACTTTTTATTCATACACTCAAGTTTAAATACATTTTTTAAAACTTGTGGTGAATGAGACTTGATGATAGTTTAGTTTTTTAAACATTAATTCATTGAGTTTAATTAATTAATTTTAGTTTTATATGGGAGAAAAAAAAAATTTGTTCCGAAAGAAGACAATAGATAGCGACTGTATACATTGATTATCCAAAAAAACTTTGTTGACCTAAGTATGAATTGACTTTATAATTTTTTTTTATATATTACTTGTTTAATAATACATAGATGACAGAAGAGCCTAAACCACCTATGCAAAAAAGCCCCATGTGGTTGGCTAGCCGCGGTTTTTTGCCCCTTGCTTTAAAAAATTATAAAGTTAGCTTTTTTGCAGTATTTTGAGAGAACAAATACTGTTTTACGTAACATATAGACAAAAAGATTGTGAAAACCATTTAATCTTTTTTTTACAAATATCATGTTCCCTTATAAGAAAACTTATTCATGGATTACAAGCAAAAGATTGGAAAACCATTAACACATTTTTTTTTTATAAATAGTACCATGTCCCTTTAAATATTTATGAAGTGTTTTTAAAATGCTGCTTTTTTTGCAGTAACTCACGTACACACATGGAATTCGATTTACAAGTACGCCAAATTATGTTTAACAAAAGTTAGTCTGGGTTTTCTGTTGTCTGATTGATATTTGTAAAATAATTGTTTTATGAATGCTTATAGAAAATTCCTTGAAAAATGAAAGAATTCTAAATTCAACTAGCTTTAAATAAATAAATATTGCTTTGAACCGAAAATGCATATCAATTTTCGGTTGCATGCACTAAAAGTAGTAGTTAGAAGACATATCAAAGTATTTGTGTGCTGCATCAGAAAAAAGCGTGAGCATTATAAATGAAAAAAAAAATTGTTGTTTTTCTTTCTGATATAAATCAGTTTAAACTTTGTATTCGCTATTAAAATGCGAATATAAATGAACAGAGTACTTTTACAATGGAGTTATTTATTATAGTGCTTTCAAATTTTGTGCATAGTATTATAGAAAATTATGTAAAAAAAATTATTTAGGCTAAAAAAATGTATTTGAATTTTGGACCAAATTTTGTCAACTGAATCGTACTGTGTCCCCTTTAACTGCAAATAATTATTCCTTCCACGTAAAATAATGCATGCACCAAGATCACATTTGAATATGTCCAAAATGTACATTACGCTTACACGGTGCATTACTTTGCATTTATTACCTACATTTCACAGTAACTTTAGCCCTTTTATCGAAAATTTGGCCAATATTTCTGTATTTATGAGTCTGGACAAAACTTGTGAATGGTGTCACGGATACCAAGATTCATAGCTTTTAGTAGTTCTAAAATGTGTAGCAGTATTTTCTCATTTGGTTGCGACGTCTATAAACTTGCTTCCATGACGTAAACTTCTGTTCTTGCAATCACGAAAATAAATTGGATAGATCGTAATATATAGTGCTTTCAGAAAATTACTGCAAAAGGTGGATTTTGAAGTTGTCATAGGTACATGTTTAGTGTCTTAATAAATGTGCTCATGAAATTTAAAGCTTGATGATGTAGTTGTGTCTCACTTAATGGGAGAGAGAACTGAATTCTCCTTCCTATTAAAAATAGCTACACACATTTCAATTAGTCTTTTAAGATCATGCAACATTGGTCCTTTAAAAGTTTATGATAATATTCATCTTTAGGAAAAAGGCCATTGTTATAATACACTCATGTCCATAAATTAAGGATAATTCAAAATCACACAGAAATTGAAATCTAAAATAAAAATTTCACCTGCAGAATTATCACACACATCTTGAAGAAGAATATGCAAATTACAGGAAACCACCAGATGGCGCGGATAGTAGTCACAATGACGAGAGTATAAGAGAGGGTATATAAGGAATGGTGGCAAAGAAGTAAAATTGTTCACAAGCGCTTTAAAAACCTTTCACGCAATAACCGCATAGTTATGGCACAAAGGAAGCATTTGGATGATTTTTTACTGGTACAATTATCGGACGACTGGAATGTGGACGTACCCAGCTGGAAGCATCTGAGGAACTTGGAATAGCCCAGAGTGTCATCTCCAGGCTTTGGCAACGATTCCAAGATGATGGTAATGTGAGTAGATGTTACAGCACAGGTCGCCCCCGAGTTACAACGCCGAATGAGGACCGGTATTTGGCAGTTACAGCCAAAAGAAACAGACGGACCACAGCATCAGACCTATCTCGTCAGCTCTCTTCAGCTACCTGTCCGACAGTTTCAAGGCAGGCCGTGTACAGACGCTTAGGGCACATTGGTCTATATGTTCCCCTTACCACAACTCACTGTCGCCTGCGATTAAAATGGAGTAGAGAGCATGCATTGTGGACACCGCAACAGTGGTCTTGTGTGATGTTTTCCGACAAGTTCAGGTTTAGTTTGCTATCTGATTCTCGCCGGGCTTTCATATGGAGAGCGCCAGGTACCCGTTACCACCAAGAGAACACCATTGAACGACACCGTTACGGTGGTGCAGGATGGCTCGTTTGGGGAGGAATTATTCTTGGTTCCAAACTGACCTGCATGTTCAGAGTGTAACGATGACAGGCCACATCTATCGGGATGTCATTCTGGGACAACATGTACGTTTGTTTCGGGGCACCATGGGTGCTGAATTTCTGTTTATGGATGACAACGCCCATCCTCACCGTGCAAACATTGTAGACGAATGCCTTCAATCGGAGGATATCACCCGTATGGATTGGCCAGCATACTCACCGGACTTGAATCCAATAGAGCATGTGTGGGATATGCTTGGCTGACGAATTGCAGCCCGTCAACCCCTCCCACCTGTCTACCGGAACTTCGGAGGGCATTGCTTGATGAGTGGTGTAATATTCTCAAGATCAGATTGATAATTTGATACTCAGCATGCGTAGGCGTTGTAAGGCCTGTATTGCATCGTCCGGGAGACATACTCCGTATTAACCATCATACTAACCATGTTATACTGTTTTTTGTAAATAGGTTCTTTTTTGAAATTTGCTCCAGGGAGTAAAAATCGCAATTTTTATTAATTATGTCAAACATATAGCATCTTTTTTGCTCTTTACCTTTTGTTTAATAAATAGACTTTACAAATAAGTCAAATTTGTTTTGCTTCTGTCTCTTTCTTTGTCTGAACTTCATTGTCCTTAATTTATGGACATGAGTGTATGTTGTTCCTAGTATTTTATGACAGATATGCTCTTAGATCAGCCTTCCAAGAACGTACAGTCACATCACTGACCTTAAAGTATCAAACTACCCTTAAATAGTGAATTTTGCCAAAAAAAAGACAAACTTTTTTAGGATTTTATTATACTAGGCCATCTTATTAGCTTTATAAAAATACCAAGTTAATTTTTCCCGTTCACTAGAACAAAAACTACAAGTGTTTTAGAGCAGATACCATTGTCATACATTAAAACGCGTTTTACTTGAAATGTACTTTTTTTTAAAAAAGGTTCAAATAGGGAGAGCGATTGTTGAAAAAGGTTTGAATATAATTGAAATTTTTTGTGTATGTTCTGTATAATATTATAAGTGTTTTAACCAGCAGATTTTTCAATCACTGTTTTATTACACAATTTACAGTCCCTTATGTGAATTGAAACATTGTTTTTTCAAGCAATTTCATATAATAACTGAGATAAAATGCTCTAGTTTATGTAAAAAAATAAAATAACTTTTATCCTAAAGGTCACTTCAAAAATGAATAACAAAACAACACATCAAAATTGAAAAATTTAAAATTTGTTCATAAACTTTTGGTACAGAATGGCCGCGGTTATGTTATTTTTTGTAAATTTTTACCAATTTTTCCCATTTTAATAATAATAATTTCTTTTTCTGTTCTTAATTTTAGAATTTTTTTCTTAAAAAGTACAAACCAAATCTAAAATCAACAAAAAAATTCCCATATCTCCATTTAAAAAAAAATGCTGACGCAAGTAAGCAAGTAAGATACCTCAAGTCAGAAAATATGCTTTTTTTGCATCATGACAACTACCTTACGTCTTCGAAGACTTCTAGTGCAGCAGGGATCCTATGAACGCGTGAAATTTATTGCAGCCTCCCTTGAAATAAACCCAGTGGGGCTGAGTGGTAGTCTGTTGCACTTCCAGGCCACAGGTCCAGGGCTCAAATCTCAGGCTGAGAAAGGTCGACTCAGAACTTCATTCCTTCAGGGGGTCGATTAAATGAATACCAAGCTTTCTTGGGAACTTAACACTGGGGGTTTCACGTCGGATTGACCACTTGATAGAAGCATGTGCAAAGCGCCTAAGCTCCCATATACTGAGATAGGCATAGTAGGCCTTGGTCTTAATGGGCTGTTGCGCCACTGAGTTCAGTTCAGTTCCCCTGAAATTGCACAATAGTGACATGGTGGAGACAGTGGCGTGCCCAGCATCAAACTAGATTCAAGAATGTACTTTTCCTGCGTCAGTTCTGAGTGTAGTATGATGATGGTTATATACTTGTCTGAAGGCATAGACAACACACATGGCGTGATCGCATTCAACACCTTCATATGTTCTTGCATATGGTGAGATGATATTGGCAGCAAATGGGTACATGATGCAGACACCTCTTAATCTCGTCGTTTGTAATCTGAACAGACAGCGATACATTTCTCAGATCCTTGGGATGGTGGTTTTTTCCTTATGTACGATACCACGGAAGCGTCATATTTAGACAAAGTAATGCAAGACAACATACTGCCCTTTGTATCCTGAACAAACTCGAAGCGGGTGGAATTCGACTATTGCCTTGGTCAGTGCTTGCTTCTGATATTTCCCCCATTGAAAACTAGACCACCACCTCTCTACAGCCATTACGATTGATGATTCATCTTTTAAATTAAAAAAAAAAGACTGAATTGAAATGATACCTCGCAGCTGATAATTTTCTATCAGAACCTCATGTGTTTCCTGGAATAAGTTTATTATCCAGCACATAAATTTTACAGGAATAAAGTCTCAAAAACATGTCCTAAATGATCCTTTGTTCTACCAACAGAAAACGTTGCTCGAAAAACAATTGAATATTCTAAAATATGCTGTGAAAATTAAAAATTTCTTAAAACAAGTTCAATTTTTATGAAATTATTTTTGAAGAGATAACTTTCTTTAGGCGAGTTTTGCTGAAGAGTGAATTTAAGTTAAGCATCAGGTTTGGGTGCGTTACGCCATTCGGAAATCGTACTCAATTGGCGAAGAAAAATTAGTTTTCAATTGGAAATATTTATTCAAATGTTTTTAAAATTAAAATTTTAATGTACAATTTTTCCCCATGAAAATTTATGTTTCATTTTTAAATATTACTGCCAACTTCCACTCAACTCAAGAGAGTGAACGAAAGAAGAATAGCGCAAGTGTAAATAATTTTAAAAAAAGTTTATTCCGTACTTACTTATTATCACAACGGTATTGTTGATGTTATATGAAAAGAAGCACATGGTTGCCATTTCAGTGTGCACGAAACATGAAAAATCGGGGTTGCCAAATTTGCCAGTTATCTTGAACGATGGCATTGTTGCAATAGTACGTAAGTACCGATTATTCTCGTGTAAAAGACGTAAGATAAGAAGAAAAGAAACATGTGATCCATTTTTTGATTCAGTAGAAAGAGTATTTAAACACAAATCTGTGCCCAACTAATTAAAATCCGAAGTTTTAATCTAGTCAATTGGCGAGAAAGTTGCCATTACTTTAGCTAATATTCCTGGAGACAACCAGGAGATTACGAGAAAATAATAACATTAATTGGGAAAAAGTACGAACCCTCTCCTCTAAGAGAATTTTAAGAAAAGTAAACGGCTCTCAGGGCATAAGTTTTAATAACCTTACATAGCATACAAGATTATATAAGTTATACGAATGGTAGTTAAGTATTATTTCAACGATATTGGCGACATTATATGAAAGGAAACAAGTGATTGCCAGCGGTAAAATTCAGGGTTGTCAACTTGGTGAGTTGTCTTGACAAGTAAGGTTGACATTGTTGCGAGAGTATGTAAGTACCATAGAAACATATTTATTATATAAATACAATCTACATAAGTAATTTACATTTAAACATTTCTAAATAATTAGACTAATTGATATTTAAATCGAATACACTCATATATAAATACGTGGGCAATTCGGAAAATTAACCTGTGAATCGCTGTAAAAAATAAACAAGGACACAGAAGATAAAAAAATTTATTTACATATTAAAATATACAACTCTCATCTATTTTTCAGCATAGTCTCCACCATTATTCAAGCATTTGCATACCGTTTTATCAAATTACCAATTTATTCTGTATAAAAAGCGGCCTCCTGCGACTTAATTGAATGTGTCAATGCGTTTTTATTTTTCTCTTCGTCAGCGAAATGCTGTCCCCCAAGCCACTTCTTTCTTGCAGTGATGGTAATCGGATGAGATCAGCACTCACTACAGAAAGCGTTCTACTTCGTAATTCCTCATGGATGTTTGTTCCTTGGAAAAGCGTATCCATTGACGCACTACACCTTCCCTCATAATGTTTTGTCCGTATACAGTACATAATTCATGATGGATATCCGCTTCTGACAGGTTTTTTGGCCCAAAGAAATCTTATCATTCCTTGCACCTCATATTTCGCGAGATTTTCTAGGGCGGCACACATTTTGTCACGTTATAACTAGCAAATTCTTGGCTCTACGACACGCTCATTCGTCGACTGGAAGCATACTGAATCAGAGATTGCTCCTGCATTCGATTGAGGGCACTCCCAACCGTACTTTCAGAGCCACGCCCAAACGGCAGTTAATTTCCGAATTGCCCTTGTATATAAGAATGCATAGTTTTTTAAACATTGAAATTTAAAGAAAATGGATGAAATAAGTATTTTCACGTATTTGCTTGAAAAAGAGAACTACTTAAAGCGTGCATGTGAAAATGTAAAAGAAAACGTAGTACATCTGAGCAACTGGATTGCCCAGAATAAATCAGAAGTTTTTACTTCTATGTGTGGTCATAAGCACACACACAATTTTTTTTATCTAGTAGTTTCTTAAGGTTTTACACAATTTGAATTATAAGGTTATGTAGATTCTAATACAACAAAATGTATCAAAAATATCCAGTTTTCTGCTTGTGTAGGAGAGTTGTGAGCGCTACCTATTTGGCACCGCTACTTCACCGTCTTGCCTACCTAAGGGTGTGTGGGGGGGGGAGACAAAGCATCACCAACAACTTCCATATGATCACTATTATTTTATTACTATTCAAGCACACTTAATCAATCACAAGTGAAACTACAAAAGGAGACCCTAGGAGTGATATAAAAAGCTAGCAATCTATTCTCAATGAACAACTCTAAGTAAACACGACTAAGTGAACTAGACAAAATGGACAAGCGCTAGTGATCGGATTACTAAATCTAATTCAATCTATCTTTAGATCATTATATACAACAATTTATTACCTTAGAAACTCCTTCTTTAACTCGCGCTATATTTATGAAATACTCAATGAAATATTCTAATATCCTCACCTACGTATCACCGCAACAGCTCTCCTGCTCCTTCTATCTTACATCTACAAAACCTAAACTTAATGTAGTCAAACTACACTCATGTCCATAAATTAAGGTTAATGAAGTTCAGGCAAAGAAAGAGACAGAAGCAAAACAAATTTGACTTATTTGTAAAGTCTATTTATTGAACAAAAGGTAAAGAGCAAAAAAGATTATATATGTTTGACATAATTAACAAAAATTGCGATTTTTACTCCCTGGAGCAAATTTCAAAAAAGAACCTATTTACAAAAAACAGTATAACATGGTTAAAATGATGGTTAATACAGAGTATGTCTCCCGGACGATGCAATACATGCCTTACAACGCCTACGCATGCTGAGAATCAAATTATCAATCTGATCTTGGGGAATATTACACCACTCATCGAGCAATGCCCTCCGAAGTTCCGGTAGACAGATGGGAGGGGGTTGACAGGCTACAATTCGTCGGCCAAGCATATCCCACACATGCTCTATTGGATTCAAGTCCGGTGATTATGCTGGCCAATCCATACGGGTGATATCCTCCGATTGAAGGCATTCGTCTACAATGTTTGCACGGTGAGGACGGGTGTTGTCATCCATAAACAGAAATTCAGCACCCATGGCGCCCCGAAACAAACGTACATGTTGTTCCAGGATGACATCCCGATAGATGTGGCCTGTCATCGTTACACTCTGAACATGCAGGTCAGTTCTGGAACCAAGAATATTTCCTCTCCAAATGAGCCGTCCTGCACCACCGTAACGGTGTCGTTCAATGGTGTTCTCTTGGTGGTAACGGGTACCTGGCGCTCTCCATATGAAAGTCCAGCGAGAATCAGACTGCAAGCTAAACCTGGACTCTTCGGAAAACATCACACAAGACCACTGTTGTGGTGTCCACAATGCATGTTCTCTACTCCAGGTTAATCGCAGGTGACAGTGAGTTGCGGTAAGGGGAACACATCTGACAGGCCAACGAGCATATAGACCAATGTGCCCTAAGTGACTGTACACAGTATGCCTTGAAACTGTGGTACCGGTAGCTGAAGAGAGCTGACGAGACAGGTCTGATGCGTTGCTCCATCTGTTTCTTTTGGCAGTAACTGCCAATTACCGGTCCTCATTTCGCATTGTAACTCGGGGCGACAGGTGCTGTAACATCTACTCACATTACCATCATCTTGGAATCGTTGCCAAAGCCTGGATATAACACTCTGGTCGATTTCAACTTCTTCGGATACTTCCAACTGGGTACGTCCACATTGAAGTCGTCCGATAATTCTACCACGTAAAAATCATCCAAATGCTTCCTTTGTGCCATAACAATGCGGTTATTGCACTGAAGAGCTTTTAAAGCGCTTGTGAACAATTTTACTTCTTTGCCACCATTCCTTATGTACTCCTCTCTTACACTCTCGTCATTGTGACGTACTATCCGCGCCATCTGGTGGTTTCCTGTAATTTGCATATTCTTCTTCAAGATGTGTGTGATAATTCTAAAGGTGAAATTTTTATTTTAGTATTCAATTTCTGTGTGATTCTGAATTAACCTTAATTTATGGACATGAGTGTAATTTAAATATCAGGGTTTCTTCTTGAGAGTCTGTGAATTAACTCGAATGCTGGCACTAAAGTTTCCCTAAGAGGATTAGGGAATAAGAACGCGTATAGATCCGTCACAGAGTCTATAATTTGATGGTTCTTTAATATTAATGAAGAGAAAACACACATATACATACATGCGTATTGTAGAAATACAACGAAAAAACTTCCCTTAAATTTTAACTAGATATTGTGGTTCAGGTTTAACAGTCTTTATTTTATTTACAATAAAAATATTTAAATGATATTCGAGCAAGGTTTAATAAAAATCAAGAATAAGTTTATATAAATCCTTGACAAGTGGAACAGACTAACTTTTTGATAAGAAAAACCTTTTCGAAATGTTTTTCTTAAAATTAAAATGGGCAAAACGATTAAGTAAATTGTTTTGGTAGAAATAACATGCATTGTTTGAGCCTTTTTCGGAAGGAGCCAAAATTGCTTTCATCCCTTTTATTTATTTTTTCGATTTGTTATTGGTGATTCATTACGATAATTCCATTAGTCCGGAAAATAATGAGATTAGAATCTATCCGAAGAATGTATTTTCAGAAGAAAAATGATAGAGAGGGCAAAGTAATTTAAACAACTTTTTCATGCAACAAAACAATTAACTAAATGGATAAGAATATAGATGAAAAAAATATTAAAACCCAGATAGAGTAATCTAAATCAAAATGCATTGAAGATAATAATTGAAGTAGGGTTAATAAACTGGGGGGAAAAACTGTAAATGGAGTAGATTATCAGGATTATTTTGGTCTTGTCTTGAAGAGTAATTAAATGATTTGAGATGGTATCGAGATTGCAGTTTTTCTAAATTGATTTTATGCAATAAAATACGGGATTTTTTGCTTGGAAAAAAAAAGTGTATAATAATTGCGTTTGAATTAGTGATTATTTAGAAGAGCAGGATGGAAAAATTTGCGAGAAAAATGAAGTACTTTATTTGTTTTAATTTAATTAAAGACAATCAAAAAGTTTTTAATTTATTTTAGAGATTTTGAAAATAATATTTTTTACAAGCTGCGACCTGTTGTATTCTAGATTGAACATTAGGAAGTGAGTTTACGTGTGTATGCGTAATTAAAATAGGATTTGATGGTTCTTATTGTGATTTCTTAAAAAGCATTTACAAGACAGTAAACACGTTTAGAAACAAATAAAAGTTTTGATTAAAAAGAAAGAAAAAAAAACAATTATATTACTATAACAAAGTTAAATTTTTTCTTTCAATACAATTCATTATCTAAACAAACATAACTTCATTAATTTTAAATAGTTAGAAAAAAATTGACTAATGCGTTTTAAATTCCTTGCTACTGGTTTAAACGCAGAATTTAAACAAATAAGGTAAAGAAACTTCATTGGTATAATTTCTACTTCAATTAAATAATAAATAGTTTATAGAAATCAATTCTCAGTGCTTTTATTTTTATTTAAATTCAATTCAAATATTTTGTAT
The DNA here is from genome assembly GCA_019973975.1 of Trichonephila clavata. Taxonomy (NCBI): domain Eukaryota; kingdom Metazoa; phylum Arthropoda; class Arachnida; order Araneae; family Nephilidae; genus Trichonephila; species Trichonephila clavata. The sequence goes on along the minus strand of BMAO01007074.1, from coordinate 33,964 downwards.
AAAGAGATCAAATATTAAATAGAAAGTTTACTGTACCTTTTTCTGTTAATCCTTTCGGAGTATAATAGTTTTTTAAACAATTTCATTATGTAGATGTTTTTATTGTTAGAAAACAGCAAAACAGAATAACACAACTACAAAAAAATCTTTGCTTTAGATTTTAACAATTGAAAGGGCTTTAAAATGTATATTAATGTATATTAATAATATTTAAATGTATATTAATATAAACTAATTGGAAAAAATGTACTTTATATTACAATTTTCTTAGAAAAATAAATTATAGTTTAAAAAATTAAAAAATACCTTTTTATAGTTAATAGAACTAAGTTGTAACTTAATCTTTTAGTCGCCAAATCTGGAAGTGGGATCAAAAATTATTCACCAGATTTGGGTTGGGATCTGAAAAAGGGAAATCAATAATCCTTATGATCCTGATCAGGACAATGGAACAAAATTACTAAATTATTGTATTGTCATCGGTCCTGGACAAGTGAGCAAATTTTGAATTAATCTGACCTTTTAAAGTGGGTGAAAGTTGAGTTCAAAGATTCCGTTACATACAAGCGAAGCTTATAAAAGGATGTTAATATTTAAGCGTTGTTTATTGATATATTGTTAATTTCATTGAGGAATACAATTTTGAACAACTGTTATTTCCTTTGTAGTGTTTCCTTATACTGATGTAAGATGATTATATTTTCATACTGTTTGATTATGGATAGTTAGATATCTACAAGTTAATCTTAATATTCAACCATTTTTACATATTTCTTACTCTGCGTTGCTTTGTCATGTACTGGTTAGAGAGTCCATTCTATATCCACATTATAAGATACATTAGTATACAATATACATAGTATTTTTCATTCTTCATGCTTTCTTTCTACGGTAATGAAAATAATTTTGAAACTATATATGAAACATAACTATAAAATAACTAATAGAAGCATTGAAGCATTTGAATTAAAGTATAATTTACAAAAAAAATAAAAAATAAAAGCCTGCGCATTAAATTCTGCAGTACATTAGTTTAAATATAATCAAGAATCCAATAAATAGTTGACAATTGAGTAAAATTAATCAAACTTAAAAACAATTTTTGGAAATTTTTACTTGTAAATTTCATAGTGTTTTTACTTCTTGCAATTTTTTCAAGCAATGTTATAGTCCCAGTTTCTTTTCTTTCAATTATTGTCCTTTTTTTAATAATTTATTTTTCATTCCTTAGGAAAAATACTCAAAACACTTAATGTGCTGAATATTTGAACACGTACCTAGTTAAGCATTTTTCACCAAGTCAAGAGAAAGTTATTCGTGGTTGAATACTTTTTATACCAAATATAATAAAATATTTTAACTAAATTTCGTATCGAAAGTACAAATTTTTAAAAAATTTAAATCGCAATTCATATTGTTATAATATTCGTATATCTTACCTCATTATTAAAATTTGAAAAATATTTATTAAACAATTATTATAAATTTATTACAAGCATACAACCACTTTTTATTTTATTATATAAGCAAATCATATATTTCAATTACAATACCTTTTAAATAATTCACTATTCGCCAGGGAAAAATAAGAATTAAAAAAAAAGTGTGTGTATTTATGACCACACGGAGGTGAAAAAACTTCTGTTTTTTCTGGGTAAGAGAATTCAGTTGTTCAGATGTACCGTGTTTTCTTTTATGACATTTTGGCATACGGGCGTTATATAAGTAGTTTCCTTTTTCGTGCCAATTCATCAGTAGAATTGTTTATTTCATCAATTTTCTGTAAAAGCATTCTTTAAATAGTTATGCATTTCATATAGTTACGTATGAATTATGCATTTCATATAGTATATTCGATTTAAATGTCAATTATTCTAATTATTTAAAAATATTTAAATGTAAATTACTTTCGAAGATCATATTTATAACATAAATATGTTCATATTGTACTTACACACTCTCGCAGGGCCGTGGGCAGCCTAGTGGTTAGAACATCGGTATCCAGACTGGAAGGCCTGGGTTCGATGCTTGATGCCACCAAATATCCACCGAGTGCACACGGAGAACGTGCTCGTTAAATCAGTGGGTCCGAATGGTGTTGCCATCTATTGTGTTATACTGAGCAAAATCGTGATGTCACCTTAATGGGGGCTCAAAGCTAAGGCTAATGACAGGTGTAAAATTCTAGCCCTTAACCGCGATGAATTTCGTTGACCTTGATCTGATGTTACTGTCGATCAGGTGGCATAAGCAACAGCAACAATAACATACTCTCGCAACAATGCCAACTGTACTCGTCAAGAAAACTCGACAAATTGGCAATCCCGATTATCCCCGTGTCGTACCCTCTGAGTTGGCAACCATGTGCTTCCTCTTATATAATGTCATCAATACCATTGCAATAATACTTACCGTTTATATAAATTAGATAACGCCGTATACTATGAAAGGCTGGGAAAACTCATGACCTGAGATTCTGTTTACTTTTCTTAAAATTCTCTAAGCAAACAAAAGAAGAGGTTTGGTACTTTTTCACAATTAATGCTTTTATTTTCTAGTATATAATTTCTCAGTTGTCTTTACTAATGTAAACCAAAATATTGGCAACTTTCTTGGCAATTTACTTCATTAAAATTTCGGATTTTTATTCTGTTGGCTCCTTTTTGTGCTTAAATGTTCTTTTCACTGAATCAAAAAATTAGACCCGTGTTTCGTTTCTTCTTATCTTCGATCTCTTACATAAGAATAATTGGTACATACTTAGTATCCCAACAATGTCAACGTTCAAAATAACTCGCCAAGTTGCCAATCCCGATTTTGCATGTGTCGTACGCACTGAAAGGACAGCCATATGCTTCATTTCCTGTAATGTCCCCAATACGGTTAAGAAAAAACTTCACGGGAAAAAGTGTGCATGACATTTTCACGAAGAAAAAAAAAAAACGCGTGCCTAAGAAGTTTTTAATTCAAAACTAAGCTCGCTTTGCCGACCGGAGAACAATTTCTGACTAGAGCAGTATAAAGTCGATTCATGTAAATCACCCGAATTTGATGCTTGATTTAAATTCACTCTTCAGCAAAACCCGCCTAAAGAAGTTAACACTTTAAAATAATAATAACGATTAAAATTCTAAATTTATATTTTACTCACGTGCCTTTTTAATCACTTCAATATATTTAAACTTTTAATTCATCTAAGCCTTTATGTTTCATTTCTGCTTCTGTTTTATGTCTCTATTACGTTTGGTTACACTTTAGTTAAATTATGATATTTACTTTTGTAGTTTTCGTGATAAAAGTATTTCTAAATTTAATTCTTTTTAATAAATTGTTTTTATAAAAGTATGTATATTTTATATATAGTGCTGTTTCTTTTTCCAAAAGTAATTTTTTCTTGCATTTTTTGTGATACAAAATCGAAATCAATACTTCGAAATATATTTGTCTTTGTTTAAGAAATAGAATTCAATTGGAAATATAACATTTCCTTTAATATGATACATAAATTATCAATTTGGAACTAATATTATATTTTCCATTTATAAAAATAAATATTTCTTGTTGTCCATACATTGATTTTTCACTTTATCTTATAATTATAAAAATGGCCCTTTTGTAAATTCTAATATATCTATATACGTAAATGTTTAAAGTTTTCAAAAAGTTAATGTTTTATGTTGAAAGTTAAAGCTAAATGTTTAAAGTTTTCCAAAGTTATAAAATAAATATTTGTCTTTCTAATTCTATTTATTTCATAAACTAAAATAAAACTTTCGAGAAAAAAATAGAACAATGTTAGAATTGTGCGTAAAAGTTGGAGCAGTATTTATAGATCAATACTTAGACTGGAAAATTTGGACGGAAATGTCTTTACTTTAAAACGACATATACACATTAAAAATAAATTCTAATTTATCACATTTGCTGGCGTTCAGATGTTTACTTCCTTTTACTGCTGGCGGCAAATATATATAACATATATCCGGAAAAATATTAAGGTATCCGATTGGTTGCAACAACTTTTTTTTTTAAAAAGGAGATATCGGGATTTTTTTTGTAATTTTTAGATTTGTTTAGTACATTTTAAGAAAAATGTGCAAAAATTAAGAAGAGAAAAAGAATTTATTATTACTAAAATGGGAAAAAATAGGTAAAAATTGACAATAAATAGCATAAACGCGGTCCATATTGTACCAAAGGTTTATGAACAAATTTTCAATTTCTTCAATTTAATGTGTTGCTGTATTATTCATTTTTGAAATGACTTTAAGGATAAAAGATATTTTTCTTTTTTACAAAAACTAGAGCACTTTATCTCAGTTATTATATGAAATTGCTTAAAAAACAGTGATTATATTTACATAAGGGACTGTAATTTTTGTAATAAAACAGTGATTGATAAATCTGAAGGATAAAACACTTCTACTATTATACAGAACATATACAAAAAATTTCAGTTAATTATGTTCAAAACTTTTTTAGCAATCGCTGACTCCGTTTAATTATTTTCAAAATATCGCATTTCGAGTAAAACGCGTTTTAACGTAGAACCTTTTGGTTAAAGTGTAATGGCACCTGCCTTTACTAAAACACTTGTAGTTTTTGTTCTAGTGAACGGAAAATAATAAACTTGGTATTTTTATAAAGCTAATACGATGACCCATAAAATAAAACAATAAAAAAAATTGTCAATTTTTGGCAAAATTCACAATTTTAGGGTAGTCTTAATTTATTACTTGACTTATAAAAAGAAACATATATCTGTCAAAAAAGCATTCTTGCAACACTATTGTATTTGGATCTTTTTCAAAGGATCATTTAATGTCAAATCAAAAGTGCAATAACCTTTTAGACTCTATTTATAAATATGAATCTATTTATTTAGTCCAATTTATGTATTAAAGAAATACATACATACATATATATATATATATAATATATATATATATATATATATATATATCTTGATAGATTTCTATCTCTGTGTGTGTGTCTCTCTCTTTCTCTCTTTGCACATATATTCTATATATTTTGCTATTTATCTCGTTTAAAAAAACATTTTTTTAAGTATATTTCTGCTGCAACTTATCAAACAAAAAGACATTTTAGCCTAAAAAAGGGAACGGATAAAGATTATAAGATAATTTATTCCTTTGGAAATCTTACTATGCTTATTTCAATAACACTATACAATGGGCTAAATTCATGTGACGTCATAGTCACATGAATTTTTCTCATAGTCACACTAACTACAATCACATGTTTCTAATCAATCAGTTTATAAATTTATGTGACATTATAGTCCCATGGCAAAGGAAAACATGTGTTTCCAGCTTGTCATATCAGACGCTCCACTGTTGCCAACTTTTACTTTTTGCTGAAACTTTTAATTAAAATTTGATTGACAAAATTTAAAATTTGTCAGTAACACACATAGGCAACCAAAATGCACTTCATTTAAAAATATGCATTAAACATAAGATTTTTTTTTTAAATTTTGAAAATCTTTTGAAGATATTTAATATTTGAGTATCTTTACTAAACTAACACATTTGAAACTGAAGCAGATTTTTAAGAGCGGTACAACACGTCCACAATTAATGCAGCTTTGAAATCAATTGAGAGCATAATTATTTCATTTGTTATGATATTGTCATGAATTTATCTTAATATGGAAACCGCTAACGAATTGGTGCATTTCTGAAGAAGACATAACCTGTAATATTTAGTGTGTGTAGTTACAAATTGATCATGAAACCCTTTCTTCTCTAATTGCAACTTTAAGCACTTTCTTCAATTTCATTAAAATCTGCTTGTTTTTCTAAAACTTAAGTAAGTCGTTTGATAGGAAATTGTAAAACTGTTGGAATTTGCATATTGTTCTTTATTTTATTATTTTTGAATGTCTAATTTGTATGGCAACGGCAAAAAACCCAGATTGCTCTCACAATTTATACTGGTGCATCTGGCACCATAGTTTGCACTAAATGATTTGCGGAAAATTAAAGAGAATGAACTGCATCAAACTGGTTGTTCTTTTTGTATTGGATTACTCTCAAATCCGTAAAAAGACCATCTAAGAAGATTAGAATATTACACATCACATTAACATTGTAATAAAATGCATGCAATAAAATGCATGCTTTCTTGAAAGCATTAACTGAACAGCATACATGCAGGACTTGATTAAGCTATCCAAAATTGATTTGATGATTTTGAGCAGTAAAAAGTTGTCTGAATGTGAAAGGAGAAAAATTATATTTTATAAGAATGGGGTTAAAACTTGATATATAAATACAGGATGATTCACTACCATATCGTCAAACTTGCAGGGAGTGTAGGGGGTAAAGAGACGACTCGGAACCACACAGGATAGCAGGGTCACCAATGCCGTTGTTACGAGCTATGATGCAAAGAAGCAGACAAAAAGAGAAGAAACAGCAACACAATAATGGGAAAGAAAACATATTTTATATTGAAAGGTTTTATTACAAAATTGTTTGAAATTACCACCAAAAGTCGTCAAAACCAACCTGACCGCAGCGCTGCGCGGAATTCTTTACGTTCTGGATAATTTCTGGTATTGTTACGTTGATCGGGGCTCGAGGAATTTATGCAAGATCAGTTGTAAACAACAAGGCAATTCTTTAAGAGCGATGAGTATTTACTGTCGTAAATCAATCCTTAAAGATACAGGATATAGCAGCCAAATTCGTTACGGCGAGTATCGCTCTATTTATAGCTGTGGCGGAAAATTCGAGAAGGATGCGCTTGCGTCATAGTTCGTGAAATTAGTGGATTTTCCACTAATTTCTAGAAGAATCCAGAGGATCCCAAACTTGTCAATATGGTCGCCAAATTGGTCACCAAAATGATGACAAATTGGCTATATCGCCAATATTTCGCCAAGTTCCCATTGAACTGTCATTATAACGTAAGAGACGGCATTGCTTGTGAATATTACAATTTTATCATGAAATAAATATGGCGTAGAGTAATATAAATGCATTACACATCGAAATACAGATTATTTATGCTATTTTATACAAAATTCGTAAAAGTATCCTACCGGCACCTACACAGATATTCGAGTGATGAGGTCTTGAGCTGAAGGAACGGGCGCCTCATACACTAAACTGTTTATATAACTTTAGAAGAAGTCTTTGCATGATAGGTGCGTTGATCTAGCAGGCCAGTGAACCGGGTCTACGCGACCCATCTAAAGGTTACTTTGAAATGTTTTCCGTGGACGTGAATTCCGTAATGAAGAGGAGTCTGCCATCCTGGTACCATATGGAGCTGTGAAACGATAGAAGAACATGCACTGCCAAGAGGTTCGGGCAGGACTTGTTGAAAGACAATCAATATGCCATACTCTTCCAAAGGAATGAGTCAGTTTCCAATAGGGTCAGCCCAAACACTGGCCTTGAAACGTCGTTGAGATACACGTGGTTATGTACGCAAAGGGTTCTTCTAAGCCCACGCATGGGTGTTATGTTGACTGATGTATTGATGTTTCTGTTCTTTTTCTGTGCCCCATGGCTTGCAACTAAGGCCTTTGCAAACTTGCATTCCTTTGTGATTCCGTGTCATCCATGTACCCTTTCAATATCCTGCAAGTTTGTCGGTCTGATAGCAAATCATTCTGGAAATAGGTTAATTATGTGTTTCAAAACTTCAATGAAATCTTCCAGGATTGTAAAAGAGAAATCGGTCAAAAAGTATATAAAAAAAACGACCAGGAATCATCCAGATTTTGAACGAATGAAACACGATCGACGTATTTTTTGACTATCAACTAAAATAGGTCTTTCGGTTAGTAAGATTTCGAAATATTTCAATGAAAGAACTTCATCTGTTTGGGTTTGGACAATTCTTAAATCAAATACTAACACAAAACTTATGAAGATTGTAGGGATGTCGGCTTATTCGGCTCCCCTTTCTCTCTGTCTTGCCTGGCTAAAGGTGTGGGGGGAAACAAAGCCTCACCAGCAACTTCCATAATAACAATTAGTTTTATTTATCTTCAAACACACTTAAACAATCACAAGTGAAACTACAAAAGGAAACCTTAGGAGTGATATATAAAGCGAGTTATCCAATTTCAATGACTAACTCTAAGTAAGCCCGACTACATGAACTAGATATGGAGAACAAGCGCTAATGAACGGATAACTAATTCTAATTTCATCTATCTTACATCCTCAATCTAATAATTTAATCTCTTAGCAATTACTTCCTTGACTCGCGCTTTGTTTGTGAAGGAGATAGTCTAATATTCACACTTACGTAACACGGCCACAGCTCCCCGGTTTCTTCTTTCTTACATCTACAAAATTTAGACTTCATATAGTCAGACTAATTTAAATATCATGGTTTCTTCTGGAAAGGCTGTGAATTAATGCGAATGCTAGCCCCAAAGTTTTCTCAAGAGGATTAGTAGAAAAATGATGGGAATAAATCCGTCGCAAGATGATGAAAACACCAAATATCACCGAAAAATAAGATTGAAAAAGTATGAAATGTCATGTCATCTGTGCGTCTATACAATAACTTCTTGAGTGTACGAAAGAACCCTGTGAGAATCCTTTACACAACTGTATTATTCTCGATTGAACGGTTTTGTTTCAAAGCGGGGGGTAAATTAAAACACATATATCGTCTATTTTTAAAGAACTAATAATAAAAACATAAAAATGTTAATAAATATTTAGCCTTTGAATATAGTGCTTAGTTACGTTCAAATTCTTTATACATTTATTACGAAATAAAATATGTAGCAAAGATAAATATGTGGCTGCGGTAGCTTAGACGTTATGGAAGTGAGCTCGCGGCCGGTGAGTAATGAATTCAAACCTTAGTGCTACTGAAGAACCATCGTGCAGCATCGTGTACGTAATATTTTGTGGCTCAAAATCCTCCCGTTGACGATTACAAGATCCATCTCCAATGGGCACAGATTGTGTTCTTTTTCTATTAACCTATATGTTTTTGATTTAAGTTATTGTATTTTCCTCTTCATATATTTTTATTATGTAATGGACTCAATTCATGCCACGTCATTGTGATTCTAGCCAATCAGTTCATAAACTCATGTGTCGTCATAATCAGAAGATAAAAGCTATCTTGTGTTTCCACCTAATCAATTCGTGTGCTTCGTTGTTGCCAACTTTTGCTCCTTGCAGAAATTTTTTCTTATAAATTACATATGTACCAAGGCATTTCAGAAAATAACCTCTCAATCTCTATAAAAAACATACTAGGACAGAAGGAGGGGGGATTTATTTACATATCAAAGTTACAAATCTCCTATATTTTTTAACATAGTCTCTCCCATTATTCAAGCACTTGTACCCTTTTTACCAATTTACCAATTCCTTCTGTATAAAAAGTGGCCGCCAGCGATTTAAACCAATGTGTCACAACCATTTTAAGATCCTTTTTGTCAGCGAATTGCTGTCCCCCAAGCCATTTCTTCATTGCAGTGATTAAATGGTAATCAGATGAGATCAGCACTCTCTACAAACAGAGTTCCAATTCGTAATTTCTTATGGATGTTTGTTCTCCCGTCCTTGAAAAAGCGCATCCATTGACACACTGCACCTTCACTCATAATGTTTGACCCGTATACGACACACAATTCACGATAGATATTCGCTGCTGACAGTTTTTTTGTTTCAAAGAAATTTTATTACTCCTTTCACCTCACATTTCACAGGATTTTCTATCGCGGCACACATTTTGACACGTTTTAACTAGCAAACTCTTGGCCCTACGACATTCTCATTCGCTGACTAGAAGCACGCTGAATCAGAGATATCTCGTGCATTCGATTGAGGGCACTCAGACCTGTACTTCCAGCACCACGCCCAAACGTCGGTTAATTTCCGAATTTCCCTCATATATAAAAGGATTTTTATTTAAAAATATATAATTTTTAAATAAGTTTTTTTAAAAAAAATTTAATTTTTTTTAAATATTTAAATATGTTTACCCAATTACGAAATTTGAAATTTTATCTAAGTTTCACAAATAGAACAACAAATACTATTACGTATTACTATTACAAGCCAATCAGTTCAAAAACTCATGTGTCGTCATAGTCACATGATAATGATAACCTAGTGATTCAGGCCAATCAGTTCAAAACTCATGTGGCGTCATAGTCACATGATAAAAGCTATCTTCTGTTTCCAGCTAATCAATTGAAGTGCTTCGTTGTTGCCAACTTTTGCTCTTTGCAGAAATTTTCTCTTATAAATTACATATTATAAAAATACTTTTTATTTAAAAATATATAATTTAACTAATTTTTTTTATTTAAAAAATCTTTTTGAAGAAATTTTTTAAAAAAAATATTTTAACATCTGTACCCAATTATGAAATTTGAAATTTTATCCAATTTTTACAAATTCAACAACAGGTAAAATTAGTAGGAGGTCTGTTTTGAATTCAATGGGGAACACTTGTTTGTCTTTATTATGTGACCCTCATGAATTGAGCCCATTATGTGTCTATATATAGTGACTTTACCTTTGCTTTGTTTTATGCAAGTTTACTGTGTATTTCTTAAAAAAAAATATAAGCTAAAGTTTTGTTTAGTAAAGGCTGAATGGGGAGTGGGGTGTAGATGGTTTATCGGGGGACTGGTTATCGGGAACTGTAAGCCCTTTTCCTGTGAGCTTGGTACCATTAGGGCACTCTTCCAATAGCTCTCGTATTGTTTAATGATGCGAAGTTAATAAACATTCGCTCACTGACGCTTGCTTGAATATACATAGTTGGAATAATACCAGTAGTTTTTTCATGCAATGTGTTTTCAATGGGACTGTCATTTTATTTAAAAAAAAACTATACAGAATATTTTTCATTCCATTGAAAGCGCTTTGACGGATTTTAATAGTATTTATAAATCTATGAAATGAATACAAACACTAATATAAATACAAAGTATTATAAACTTACCAATAAAAAGTCGAACTTTCTGTTATAATTGGATTTTGTCATTCGGTGTCAAAACCATAGTATCCTAAATTAATGTTAACAGCTTAAAGAAATAGAAAATATAGAGATAACAGCCAAAAAAGAAGTAAAATGTTCCTTCTTTCTCCCTATCTCTATGCAATTTATTTCATTCACAAAATAAATTATGTATGGAAATATTTAGGTTTTTTTATTTACTAAAGCGCTTCAAATTTTCTCTCGCAAACTTTTTATATACGTATTTTATATTCGCGTGTCTTCTGCAAAATCTCGCACGTTAAATCTTACGATGTTCAACCGTCCTTCCGTTGGTGTGATGTGAAAGTTAGAAGAGGGCAGGGGTGACGTCCTAGTCATTTGACCATGTTTCAAAATAACGAGGTCCGGCACCAAAAGCACTCAAGTAGCTGGAGAGTGTGATGTTAATATTCACTCACTCTGTAAAAACTCATAAGAATTTTGGATCTTCGAAAGCTATTTAACAATCCTTTTTTAGTAAAGATTTTTTTTTGCTTGCGATATCTTTAACATGCTACCATACCAACCATATCACGCAATTGCGTTAAATTCTCAAATAATTCTCCAAAAAAGAAAAAATTTGTACCATGTTTTTATAACTGTTTTCATGCATTGTCATCCACTTCTGAGCTATAGTCCAAATTTCAAGTCTCTAGCTCATCGGAAGTTAGTTTAAAATCAATAACAATATTCCAACCGGGTAGACATTCAAGAAAGCGAGTTAGTAAAAAAACATGCTAACCTGGGGGCCTCTCTTTGACCTCAGAACCACAAAATTGAATATGTAGACGCAACTCGGCCAATGCTATTGACAGGTGGTCTTTGTTCATGTAAATTCATGTAAGTTCCGGAGTTATAGGGCCCCGGTCGAAATTGAAGCCCGTCTCTTCGGGGACCCGGATTGAAGACTAGAACTTTTTTCCCAATTTAATTCCTTGTCATCCTTTTCTGAGCGATGGTACAAATTTCAGACCTCTTACTCATCGAGATATTAGTTTAAAAACAATTACAATTTCCACCCGGACATACATACAAGTTTCTTAGGGGCCCAAGTTCAAGACTAGAACTGTTTTCCCATTTTCATGCCTTATTATCCTTTTCTGAGCTATGGTTCAAACTTCGGATCTCTAGCTTATCGAGAAGTTAGTTTAAAATCAATTACAAATTCCAGCCGGGCATACATGCAAGCCTCTTCGGGGGCCCGAGATCAAGACTAGAACTTATTTTTTTCACATTTCCATGCATTGTCATAAACTTCTGAGCTATGGTTCAAATGTCAAGTCTCTAGCTTAACGGAAAGTTAGCTTAAAATCAATTACAAAATTCCATCCGGTCAGACAAGAAAGCGAGTTAATAAAAACAAGGTAGTAATAAAATAAGCTGAAAATTATACAGCGCATAAAAATAAAAGTAATCTTTTTCTTTTTAATGCTTCACAATTTACAAATATTTGCAAAATAAAATAATTATATGCTATAATACAGAATACTTTGGAAATATTTGTTTATTACTCTCACATTCAACTGACAGACTAGCTATTCCGCTGAACTCCGGATTTTGTGAATAATTTCTCACAGACTATTTATATCTGGCTTTCATCCGGGTAATTTGATGATCGAGCTGAGCGTCAAGATTTTAAGATGTTTCTGCGTGCGTTTGACGTGCTTTATTTGTGACGTCATTCGTTGCGATATCGTGACCTTTACGTGAAACGCAGAAAAATAAAGGGAGTCATTGCACGATGAAAGATTTGTTGGGAATAAATAATGAAATCTAGTTTTTGCTTTAGAAAAAAGGCTGTAAGATAAAGACGAAATTAATTTATATTTGTTATGTTTAATAAGATATTTAAAACAAAGAATAGAGACTTTTAATTTTTTAACTATGAAATTCATTTACTAATTAACTATCTTTTACGATAAAATGTAAAAACCAGACATTAAAACAACTTTTTATTGATTTAAGTTTTTGAAGGGTATTTAAAAAAATTTGGAGTTTTTCCGCTTCACGGGTGCAGGCGATAATTTCGCCAAAAACAATACAACCAACTCCAAAAGGAACATACCCGTTTTTGGCAATCTTTCACCACATTTTCTAAACAAGTCGCGGTATTTTCTTATTAGTAATGTTTTTTTTTCTTTATTCATCAAAAATAGATGAAAAAATAATGAGAACTGCATTTTTTTATGTGTATATTCTTTATTGCCTCCAATAGAGCTTGCTTGGCAAAATTTATCCCAGCAAAACGGAAAAGTGCCAGAAATTTTAAAACAAATATTATTTTTATTAAAATTAAATATATATGGTGGGTGAATTAAATAACATTTCGTAGTATAATGTTCAATATACTGATTTTTAAAATATATAACACGCAAATGTATATTGCATGCAGTGGAATTTAATTTAATTTGGAGAGATAATTTATATGAATTTATTTGAAAGTATTCACTGAACAATGAATCAAAATATTAAGATGTATGTGTGGATTCAAATAATAGAATGTATTAAGTATAAATGACGAGTTGAATTTTGCTAATAATGCATATTAATTCAACGTTGTTTTTTCTTACAAGAGCTCTCTCATAAAACTTTTAATAATTAGAATTAGAAAAAATGACATTCATTAGATTTTTCGAATACCATTAACAGCTTAAGACTGTATATATAAAGGGCAAAAAAGATTCACTATATCACTCTCTTATCACAAATATCTCTTGAGCTTTACGACTTACAGACTTTCAAATTGACAGTCATGATTCTTTTGTTTACAAATTAGCGTTAAACCTGTTTTTGTGTGGTAGATAAGGACCGCAAAAAAGAAACCGCACAAAAAATATTAGAAGATTTCAAAAACACTTACATATAACACAATCAACTGTCATCATGGTACATAATTCTTTTTTATGCGAAATATATGAGATAATACTTCTAAACAAAATAAATAATTCAAATACCCATGTAGAAACCTTTTAAAACCATTTAGTTTCTCATTGAGTACATGGCAATGCTTACAAAATGCAAATACATAATTCACTGCTCTACTCATTGTAATCTAAAGCATGCATCTTCTTGTGAAGAATTGGCTCAAAATCACCGTCACACTTGAAGATACAATTTCAATTGGTTTATTTTTGGACACCATAAAGTAAGTGATAAATATTTGCGAGACGGTCACTTGGTCAGTTGTTTGTAAACGTCACGATAACCAGATATGCATGATCGAGGCTCTTTTTGGAATATCAAATTCCTTTCGAAAATGCTTTTCCGATGTTTTGTAAAGCTGCATCCCTGCGTATATTTTATACGCTATCAAAAAGAATCCGGATCTTCCTGTTCGTCTTCAAAATCTAACAAATTATTGATATTGTCTCTGTCATTGACAGTTTCGTCTTCAATCAAGTACGCATTGCTAGGGGAAATGAAAGAAAGCAATTGAACGTGCAGTGACGGGAGACTGTTTATAATGATTGAACATAGCGTCTTAAAGAGTGCATACATGTACAATGATAGAAAACATTACAGTGGTGACAAAGCCATTGAAATTCATGTAACGCATAAAAAAGATCGCAGGAATAAAATAGCAGACAAATAAAATTATAATAGAAGAATCCGACAAAAATAGCTCGTACTGTCATTTAACCGCTTCTTTAGTATTAAATATTCAAAAAAAAACTTAATTGTCGAAATTGCAGTGGATAATAAAGCGAAAGATGGATAAAAACCTGGAACAGCCTCATTCGACGGTGCTGGGGAGAAATCTGGGGTTATAAAAAGGTGCGATGTACATTATATTCCTCATTGCTCCTTTATACCTTCGTTTGGGGTTATTTATATTGTAGAAAATAATTTCACTTTGTGTCTAAGATGATCTAATCAAAATTAAGCCTTTTCTAACTATTTGTTTTTGAAAATTCAACCCCTTTGTGGCAATATTACATTTTGAAATTATTTTTAGTTATTTTTCTTTTAATCTCACCACCGGGGGTCATCAATTCTTTTATCTCTGGCGGGCCAGACAAATCTACCAATGTGATTTAGTGAGCCGCACAGTGGGGCATATTTCAAATAATTCAATTCTCGCAATAATTCATGCATAATTAAGGAATAGATGTCAATAATATACACATTCACAGTTTTATTATATATTAATTTAGCACCACATTTAAAGATATTTTGTAATATATAAATTAACATCACAAAACATAACTATTTTTTGAACGAAAATTAAAAAAAATTAAAATTGCACTTATATTGTGTATTTTTAAACATATTTATTAAAATAAGAAATAGACAATATAAAATATATGTATTTCTCTTCATTATAGATAAATAAAATTTTTAATGAGAAGCTTGTTCTAGCTTCACTCTAGTGTCACATCGCAAAATCAAGGGTATAATTTGTGACTTTCAATTTGTCAAGATTCTGAGCATTCAGTTGCCAAACAATTTCTTTGAGGATTTGAAATAATTTTCATATGAGGAAAGATGTTTTATTTAGGTATGTCAAACGAAAAGCGAAAAGCGGAGGACATGCAAATTTTTTTCTCTTCGAACAATTAAACCTCTCCAGCAATGAAATTCAATAATTTACAAAATAGCTATTAATTCATCTTTAGAGAAATTTTTCAGATTTTTTCATCGTCCATAATTCTGAAAATGTTTGTCATATAAAGTTCATTAAAAATGTTTTTGCTTCCATCCACTCAAAAATTGACGAATTTGTAGAGTAGTGCAGAGTGCCACTGAGAATTGTACAACGTGACACATATGACACGCGTGACACGTGCCATTGGTTGCCATCCCCTGCTCCTAAACATATAGCAATTATTTTTGCATCGGTACGTTCTGGTAATTTTTTTCTCTTCATAAAACCACGATCCACTTCAATGATCATGTACTTACACCAAAAAATTTATTTTTATATAAAAAAGCTCTTTTATATATATATAAAGTTTCTTTGAATATAGCATCATAAATTTAACCAAAAATAAAAACTAATAATTAACGCAAATGGGACCGAACTTTTAAAAATATTTAGATTTAACTACTAATTAACGCTTACAGAACTACATTTCTAAAACTTCCATCGTTATTTTATTAAATATCCCCATTAAAGTTCTCCTTAAAGCTTAATATTGACTACTCCAAGAACTTGAAACAAACCACAAAATGACAACATGCAAAAATAAAATCTCCCTCTTAATGAAGAATCCTTAGACTCTTAGCTACGGAAGAAGACAAACAAAAATATATTCCATCACTTAAGCAGCGATTCGGCAAGTGCCTTATTGGCGACAGTCTTGGCTTAATTACTTTTTCTCTAGGGCTCAGCTCTGTAATTATCGCGAAACTTTATTTATTCTGAGGAATTTCGCGGTTACTTCTGCCGCCAATGTCGTTATCCTTCTCTGCGACTTGTTGGTCATAGGATCTAAATTTTATTTATATTGGCGTTAATTTTGCAGAACCTGCATACCAAGAACAAAGTTTTATTTTAATCTGGCAAAATTGCGGACTATTCAGTAATATTTATTTGATTTATTTAATTACATTAGAATAAATGTAGGAATACAAAATAATAATACTCTTTATATTGAAAATCGAATATATGCTTTCAAATAAATAAAGTGTTTTGAAATATATAAAAGTGTTTTGTAAAGTATCATTTAATTTAAATAACTATATGTCAGTAAATGTGTGTGTGTGGATTTAATCCAAAAAATTCTTAATTATATATGGATGTATATGATTAGTGATAATAATATTTGAATAGCTATAAT
The DNA here is from genome assembly GCA_019973975.1 of Trichonephila clavata. Classification (NCBI taxonomy): domain Eukaryota; kingdom Metazoa; phylum Arthropoda; class Arachnida; order Araneae; family Nephilidae; genus Trichonephila; species Trichonephila clavata. The sequence continues at coordinate 17,183 of BMAO01007074.1, read as the reverse complement.
TCTAAACAGCAAAGCATAAATCGAAGTACAACTCTAAAAGAATAGGCAAGAAATAAATAATCACAGTAATAAAATAGCAAACTCTTAGCTTTAAGAATATAGGTTTAAACATTGTTTTGTGGCCAGCTAACCGCCACTTGTAATTTATTTATACTACTGGGCTATAATTTAATAAAATTCCTAAAAGAAAATTTAAATGGTAATTTATTACACACATATATATATATATGTAAAAATTTGCCACTTAAGTTTTCTCTCGAGGGATTTTATTTAATTTATGATAGTCTTGAATTCTCTAAAACAGAGTATTATGATAAATTTCTTTTTGACCTGCATACCATTTAATATTACTTTATCTCCGTAAAAACTTCCACATTCACTCTTTTCAAAATAAGATGATACAACGTTGCATCCTCCAATTATTCTGCGCAATCATGGTTTCATTAATGGAAATCATATGATTCTTAAAGCTTCCGGCTGAGAAAGCTATAAAAGCTGATATCTCAGGAACGAGAAAAGAACGCCTTTTCCCCTTCTGTTGTACTTACGCGTTTCTGTTGTGCTTCTTTCTATCATTTTTGTTCAATAAAATGTAAAGATAAACTAAAATTCCAAAATATTTCCTCATCCTTTCAATTACTGCAACAAGATAAATATTATCCCAGTAAAATGTTGTAAAATTGTCACACACGCACATACACATATATTAAGATATTAGTAAAATATACTTCGTTGTGTTTAATTAAAACGCAGATCTAGTATACATGTACTATTATCGCCATAATTTGACTGAATTAGAGTAGAAGAACGAGGATGGCACGTTAACTAGTACAACACATTTTAAATGCTTTAGTAATCATTTACAACATCAATTCGCATTGTACACATAAAGACTTTTAAGTGCAATAAGATTTAAGTTTACAAATCGCGGCCATAAAAAATAGGTGTTTGGCAACTCAAGGCTTTTTGAAATTTTGGGGACACGGTCAAGTAAGAAATACAGCGATAACATAAAACGTCTTTTAAATATTGGTTAGACAATAATATTTAACATATTGTTACGTTCATTGGGGTTCGAGGATTTTATGCAAATCAGTCACAAAGAACAAGACAGTTTTTTTAGAGTGATGAGAATTTATTGTCACAAAAACAAACCTTGAAATATAGGTCTTCACTCCTTCAACAGCACTCAAACATAGTTATCAGTGTCTAAAATACACGTAAATAAAAGATTATTCACAAGCACTGCTCGTCCTATTCAACAGCCGAGCTAATCGGTAATCACGTTCAAGACAAGTTAAATAATCGCTATTTAAAACAATACTTACAAATTGCTGGTCGAAACAGGACTAACTGATTTTCGGCGAGCATCTCTCTATTTATAGGTATCGCGGATCTTTCGAGATAGGATCCGCTTGCATCATAGATCTTGAAATTAGTAGATTTCTCGACAAATTTCCAGAAGAATCCAAAGGTTCCTTAACTTGCCAAAAATAGTCACCAAGTTGCCAACTTGGTCGCCAAAATGATGCCAACTTTGCTCTATCGCCTAGATTTCGCCAAGTTTCAATTGAATCGCCATTATAATGTAACAAACGGCGTTGCTTGCGAATATTACAATTTTAGCACAATGTAAATATAACATGGAGTAATATAAATGGATTACACATTCAAATACCAATTATTTATACTATTTTATTCAAAATTCGCAACAGTATTTTGCCCCTTTCTATATCAAATCTTTTCTTTCCTAAGCAAATATGCCACAAATACTGCATTTGTCACAGCACTTACGCTTACTGTTAGTCACTCTGTGGTCGATTTCACAAACATGTATTTCCTATTGTTGAAATAATTGCTTAGTATGTCATTTAAAAAAATACGTTAGAGGAAATTTAGAATAGAAAATACAATTTAAAATAACCTTAACTTTTTGAAAAACCTAAATGTATTATAAAAAAGGAAAGGAGAGAAAGAAAAAATAATTATCTAGTGAAGTTGCTCTTTTTTTCCGATTCTTTTTCAATCTCCCCGGCGATCTCCTTTTTTTAATTGCAAAATTTTTTCTAGATTAAAAATTCAAGGCGTTTTTTTCGAGAATTAATGAGGGTGTAGTGTAGACTTTCCAAATATGACTCTTGTATCTGCAAAAGATAATGTTGCCCGATGATGGGTAAATTATGGCAGGGATGGATCTTCAATCCGGCGCGTCTCAGTTATTAAAACAGATAAGAGTTTTTAAATTTCAACGCGTTAAAGAATTCAGTTAAAGACGAGTTTCAGTTTTTCGTATACGTGAAATTTTCCTTAGACGTATTGTTTTACGAGTTTCCATCTTGAATTGAAGTTAAGTTTTAATTTCACAACATCTTCAAACAGTTGTTTTCTTATGCCTAAATATCTACAAGTCTTTCTTGAAATGAAGTTTCTAAAATCAGTTATATCACTCCCAGAATGTTAGTGTTTGCTTCTAAATGCACATGAGAAATGGTTTTCTATAATGAAATTTCCCGACAACCGTATTTAATTTGAAAAATATTGTAACAGGAAAGTAATTAAAATTTTATTTTGATCAAATCTGTGCATCCCAGTTCAAGTTATACAATAAAAAATTTCGAAAATCCAATTACAGCTTCTTCAAAAATTAAATTAAAATTGTTAAGATATACTGTTTTTGATTCTTTATTTTGTTTCGTAATGAATTATTAAATTATATCTAACAGCCTCAAATCTCTTTTTTTCTAGCTTATTCCCGATAAAGTGTGCCGTGAGGGATTAACTTTTAGGTACTAACATTACAGTGACGCACACAGAAATCTTTCAAAGGGAGTGTCCAGGATCGAAAGTTCAACGTTCTCGTATCAGCTCCAAACCACCACCCAACATATTCTAGCGATTTTGTCATCTTTCGGAAACAAAGCACAATAAAAAATTAATTATTGATTAAAAAGTTAGTATTAATTAATACAATTAATTATTTATAACAAATATTTAATTAAATTCCACGTATTATATACATAGGATTATGAACCATCGGGAAAAAATCAAGGGCTATGGGGATCCGAACCCAGGAACCCTTGTGTGCACCACTGCAACCTTATCATTTAACACTAGATGAAAATTATTAGATTTATCTTCAATAATCTTAGCGTAACTCCTAGAATTCCATCAATCGAAAAAATATATTATATTACTCATATTAAAATTTTTGACGTGAGAGACAGAATGCATAAATATTAGGTGAATTACAATTACATTGATAAATAATTTTAAGAGGGGATTTATGATAGTGGTTATGTGAGATCTCGTTAGTGAAACAATCACAGCAAAATTGGGAAATTTGTGGACACAGTACTTAATGATGTGATACAGAGTGTCAACAGAGTTTCACGATCTTTTATAAATAAAAAAAATGTATGCTAAGACTGTTACGGATGGAAAAGAGCAAACGTTGTACCATTTTAGAATCTTAAATAAATGAGCTATCTTTTGAGTGAATTGCCTGGAGTCATTCGTGATATTTTTTCTTTTTACGGTGAGTGAAAGTTAGGTGATATAAATTTTTAAAAAAAGAAACTACGTTATTTTAACTAAACCAACAAAATGCTTTTGTTGGGTAAATAACTGTTCAATTCGTTGCCAACTAATGGCTGAATGAGCCCCCTTCCCCCAAGTGAGTTAATAAACAAAAATGTAATAAAGTTATAGAACATTATATTTTGAAAAGTAATTTATAAACAAATATAAATGTCATAAAATTAAAGAACATAATTTGAAAAAAAATTAAGATGAGTTTCATAATTTTATATTTAATCATTTGAAATGTTCTATATGTTGTATTATGTGTAAACTAACTGTATTTATATGTATAATTGTAAATTTGGAAACAATTTCTTTGTAACCTTCTTCAGTTTACTGGATTGGCAACAGTCCGTATTTTGGCATCAGACTATTTGCAATGTTTTGATCTTAGCGCAGCTGAGCCTAAAAAGAATGAAAGTGCTCTTCAAATTCTTTAAAAAAAATTTCTATACTTTAATATTATAGGACTAAACGTTCATTACACTTTGTTCAATTTCGGAGTGTGATTAACAAAACAGCTATGTGAGAACATGTTATTGTAAAACCCATTGTAAATTTGTGAAATTCGCAGTCACAGTATCGAATGATATGATGGAGGATATAAAGTTTCCACATTTTCAAATCCATTCTTGTCATCACTTAACTAATGCGTAATTTGTAATTTGTTTTCCCAGGACTGGAGTGACACACATTTCCCCCCATACATATTTCAAGTTGAGTTTTGAGACACTGCACAAATATTCCACTGGTACATACATATAATGAAATAATTTTTATTGAAATTAAATTTATATCGCACATTTTAGTGTTTGTACATCAAATGAAATAAATTATATTTATTGTAAGACGTCAAAATGATTACTTAATCATTTTGTATTCCATACTTTATCCTAAAATAGAAATCAAGGTTGAGAAATTATAAAATTAAAACCTCTTCCTGAATAGATACATTTTCCGTCAGAATTTCCTTGTCTGTACTTCTTTGTAACATTATTCACCCTTTGCAAATAATTATAACATAATTCAAGTTAAAAATGAACCTCAAGTAGTTTCAACAGACACTTAAACATATTATTTCTCTCACAATTTTAATAAAATTAAACTCACCCACGCGATAGCAGTAACATATTATTTCATGTAAAGTTACATATTTATAATCCACTTAACTTAAGAAAATCTTTACTTTTCTTTGTGTACTTAAAACATGTAAATTTACGAAAATTCCTAAAGGCAGAAAATGCCCTTCTACTTTAACTACACAAATATAAATATTAAGACATACAACATTTTAGAAAAGAAATGTATACACTTTCAATAATGTTCTCTGTATTGAAATGTTTACACATCTTATAAATACGCACCTACAGTGATGAATATATTGGTAAATTATAAAACTAAACACAAACACAGTCACATTATGTCCAAATCTAATTTACCTCAAACAGAAATAATGTGCTTCAGCATTTTTCGTTTACTTGGTAAATTTTCAAACATAGGTTCCGCTTGAACTTCAAGTGAGTGGAAGTAATTATGTGAGAAATATGATTAATTTAGCAGTGAGAAAATGCAATTAATTATTCTTGTCATGCCTGAAGACAGATGTCCTTAGAGCCAGGAGTCAGCTTAATTCCAATCTCTCGGTTTTAAAGTAGTACTGTAAGGTATTCGGGGATGACAATTGTTATTCGTAAACATAATTTCAATTCTCTTGACTGGGGCACTAGGATGAGTTTCAACGAGTTCCGGGTATAAATGGTATGTGTTCATTCGTCTTTAATTTAATATATCAATATATCTCTTTGATCAGATATTTTTAGCCCAAATAAAGTTTTATGATCACATATTTATTTGACATTTGATTTTCTTGTTAAACTTGGAGAAGGCGCACCCCAATACTAACATTTGTGGTCACGTGAGTTGACTCAGTCATGCCAATTATTTTTTTTTCTATAATTATTTCCATTGTGCATGATAAAAATGGTAATGGCAGAGAATTATTTTACTAAGAGAAAGTACACTTACGTACTTTTAAGAACTTTTCAATTTTTCTTTCATACTTGAGAAAAAAAATCTGATCAAACTAATCTAAAATGTTTCAAATGCGCGTGACTTTAATAAATGACACAAATCACAGACACCTTTCGCTAACATTACAGGTATGATAATTGCAGGTAAAACTATCATATTTGTTATTGTAAGTTTTATTGTTCCTAGGTGATCGGCAAATATCATGCTGAACTTTTTCTCGCTTGTGTCTTCTTGACAAGGTATTATGTATCTTGTAGTAGACTTGCGGCTTCCTTTTTTGAAGGAGTTTGTTAGATAGCATTTTCAAACTCTTCCTTTCCCTTGAAACGTTTCATGTTTATCGCTTTACTCAAATTTACATTCGTTATCATGATTACTATCCTTTATTTCATCAAGCTCTTCCCTTGTTTGTTCCATTTCTTATTCCGAAGTTTTAACATCATCCAATAAAAATCACGGATGATCCATTTCTTTTTATATATATTCAGTTAATTTACATTTATGATTTATAATGAGTTGTGCAGTGCAACAATCAAAACCACTAAGTTGTTCATAGTGGGAAAATGCCGCCTGTTTATAAGAAATGTTTTGTAATAAATGTGGTCGCTAGAGATATTTAGTTACCGCAAATTCCTTAAGGACTGTAAAATGCGATTGCCACTTCCAAAAGGGAGGTAGATATGTCTCAAAGACAAGTTAGTTCACATGAAGACTGTCATATAGGAGGATACTGACAAGATCACTGGTGACAAACAAACAGTTTTCACAGAATTAAAGATTTCGTGAGCCTGTTGTGACTCTGGGTCCCGCGTGACCTCTCCTGGGTTAACGTTGCATTTTAAAGCCATAGCTAGAGATATTGACGACGGATATCGTAACTTTAATCCTCAGTCAAGTAATAATTGAACTGGTTCAAGTGAGATGACACATGGATTGGTATCTAAATCCCCAAACCTCCACATCATATCAAAGTGAAGTGTTTGAGCCTCATCTGATTTAACATGCTTCAGACCCTGAGTTTTCAGCGGCTCCAGGATTCTAAGACTTCAGCCATTACTTCGTTACCTTGATAAATCTATTTTTATTTATTTTTCCAACACCTGTGCTTGGCTTCTGCAGAATTTGACGCCGAGTTTCCCATTACCAACTGAAGACGTCGTCAGTCCATTATTCATCGAGTCCAGTGCATTAAAGCTGGTGTTCACCATCCGGGACTCGTCAGCAGCCAAGTCAAATCAATGGTACAAGCCATGGCTTTTTGTGAGTATCAAGCATGTGAGTATACAAGCATGTCCGATGGTTAGCCAAAAGCGGGCAACAGCCTCAGCTCTCTCCGGGTGCTTAGGTTTAGGACCTACAGTGGTCAGCATTTCCCATGGCTTTCCAAGCTCTTGGGTTTTTTGGGTCACGGTAGTGTGCATTGTCAATGTATGTGGATATGATGCTCTTTGCTCTTTTGAAGACAAGGGGACTTCCGGTTGAGAAGGCTTGGCTCTCAGTTTAACTTTTTGCTCGGCTCTCTCATTTCCGGTGCTCCCAGTATGACTTGGGGGCCACTGTAAAAACTGCGTTGATCAATCTTCTACAGCTTTCACTTGTTTTTACGATTACTTTTAGAAATAGTGAGTTGTTCCGACTCCTCATGAGTTTTGTTTAGTTTTAAACGAAAAATTTAAAACACTCATTTAGCAATAAATGTTTAATATTTGCATATTATACTATTGAACCATTTCGTCAAATCAAAAAACACAGTCAATAACATTCACCAATTGTTTTCGAAAATGCATGAAATAAAATTCCCTCGTTTACTCCTTCCGTAGCAGTACGTTGACAGATAATTTCGTGAAAATTAAATAACGTACATGTATTTTAAAATTAAACGCGTACACTTGAAATAAATTAAATATATCTTATCAAATTAATAATTGTTGTAGCCAAAATGCTATAATGCTATTGACAATCCCCACTCCATCATTTAAGTTCCCATAAGTATGAATCTAAATGATATCATGCAAATTCATGATGTTTCTTGTTTAACCGTGCTGTTAAATTAAATGTTTTTTTTTATACTTGCGCATTTGATCGAAATACTCCACAGCATTCTCTTTGGTAGAAAACAAACCCAAAATTTGAACCTTTTTCCTGAACAGAAAGAGGTGAATATTAATACAAAATATAAAGTTATTATGTTATTATGTCTCAACATGAACGGAACATTACACACACACATGTGCAGATAAGATTGCTGAGTCTATACATACAAGAACTTTTGGTGGCATATCGTGGCATTTTCTGATTCGACCAAATTGTTCGAAGGTATAATACGTAAGCAACAAAGTTTTTTATTTACAATTGCTTTTTGTTGTTTTATCTTTGCATTATTTTTCTTGAGAAAACATTTTGAGAGAAATGTTTTAAACTTCCAATTTTCTTATGGCATACTAAGAAAAATAAATACACGGCGACAGGAGCCAATAAACTCTCCCATCATTCGAACTCAGACTCAACTAACTTTGGCTGACCACTATAAAGAGCTTATGTTACCTGGAAAACTATACTACTATAATAAGAGTATCTACAACTTTTAATTTAGTCGATAACAATAAGTTTGTACATTGCACATTGCAAGACCTCATTGTAGAAGGCCTACAATATTCGGCTCTTTTTTTATCTAAGTACAATACAAATACGATCATGCAAAACGTGTTATAATAGTAGTACATTTTTTTAAAAAAAATTAGATTATTTGTTTCTTTTGGAAACATTGCCTGATTTTCATTCTGTTACCCTATTTACTTAAATCACAGTTAATTGCGCTTATGCAATCCTTTTACAAGTGTTACTTATTGAATAGGTTGTCTTAAAAAGAATATTTAATTAAACTGAAGAACCTGGAAGTATACTTCTAATCGGTGATAATGATAGTTTTCAGGATAAAATGCACTATACATATACTATTTTTCTGCAGCAAGGATCCACTTGTGGGAAAATTGAGTTTTACGGGCAAAGTTCGCTTATATCATTAACTTGAAAAATAAGATAATGTCAACCATTTAGGATGGGATCATAGCTACCAGATTGGCGATTTATCGCCCTTGGTGACCAATTTAGAGAAAAATACGATATTTATTGTCAAGGAGTCACCGAGATGGCCATAGGATTGACTCTTCTAGCACTTTCGATAAAGCTATTTATAGGACCTTTTAAGCAAAAATGAGTCCAGTTTATGAGAGAGTTCAGTCAAGATCAGAATCTGTGCATTGACTGTGAAAGAGAGATATACATTATACATTGTATGTATGATTTCCGGCAAGTGAAACTCTGTTCTAGAGAGCCGTTTCTAGAATTTTATAAATCTTGTATGTAACGAGTACATTTTGCACATTTGTAAATAAACTATTATAATATTTCTTTGTATATACACATCCATTTGTCTTTATACAGTTATCTGTTTGTCCTTGTCGTTTAATATAAGTGTTACTATTGAATTAATTGGAATCGTAGACTGCTTTTACGTTCCTCAAACTTGTGATAGTAAACATTTTTCTGGAAATTCTTCGGCTGTATGCGCTTTCAATGAATTACTGGTATTATTCAGAAGATTTTTTTAACTAAATTGAATAATTAAAATATATCAAAAATTGATTGTATAAGACTTTGTCAACAACGTATAATTAGAAATGGGCTTAATTACTCGTATAGTGTTTGATTTTAAGTGATTGCATATGTTATGCATTTCTCTTGAGAAAATATCTAACACACTTCTAAATAAATAAATGAAATGCTTCGCTGATTTTCAATCGCATATTTTTATCTTAAACAAATATTTATCAATATTAAAATATAATCGTATTCACGAATATTGAATTTTCATTTGGGTAATATCCAAAATATTACACATCTTTGAAAATACGTGTATTGTTTTTTAAAACTTATCCACCGTCTCGATGCATAGAATCCAACACAAACAAATATTTCGCAGACACGACAGGAATAATACAATGTCAAACTCCATACTATTTACTCAGCATTTCTAAATAGATTCCATTTGAATCCCACCATCGATTGTGATGCAGCGATTAACTCCGTGGCGAGAAAATGAAATTAATTAATTAAGTGTACCTTGGTGCAATGATAGCTGTTCCTGTGCCCGACAGTCAGGTTGATTTTGATCCCCTTGTTTGAAGTGTTATGGTAAGGCATTTGAACTTAATAAATGTTATTCATAAACATAGTTTTAGTTGTCTGGTAATGTCACCCTGCTTTACGTGATGTTCAGAGTATTAATGGCATGGGTGCTTTGGGAATTAATTTAACATATCTAAATATTTCCTAAATGAGTTTCCGGAACGATGTCAGAGAGACGATTAAGAACTGTTGATTGAAATAACAGGCTTAATTAAAATACAAACAGATATAAAGTTATCTCGTAGTATTTTGTTGAAAAGTGATGTATATTGTATGATCAGTGATTTATATATCTAAGAGTGTTGTTTTTACCATTTCGTATCATTTCAAGATCACTAAATGTTTTGAGATTCGATGAATGCATGTTTTTTTTCAATTCTGTTTAAGGTATCTAACAGGGTTTCGTGCTGTAATTTTGAAAAATAAAATAGTACAAATGAATATTTTTTTTAAAATTTACTGTCACCTGAATTAGAATATACATATAAAATTGCTTAAAGAATAGTATTTGAATAAGTTGTTATTGTAATACTATTCTTTAAGCAATTTTATATTTATTCTATCTTCACTTTTTGCCTAAAAAATACATTAGAATAATGCACTTTTTGGGCAAAAATTGAAGATAGAATAACATATTTTCAAAACATTCTCCTTTTACGAAAAATATTTCTTTAATAATAAGGTGCTGCCCAAGACATCTGTATAGAGCTTGAACTAGGATTTTTGAAAAATTCCCATTATTTTCAAAAAAAAATATGAATAAATTCTCTTCTAAATTTATATATTTCAAAAACGCTCGTGCATGCTCTGTTCACAAATCTCAGCTAAGTATTTTTCATAAAAGTAGAATGCTAAAAAATATGTAATTCCATCTTCATTTTCTGCCCAAAACTTGCTTTTAAATAATTTTTTATTGTAATAGTATTCTTAAAACCATTTTCTATGGTGTTTCTCTGGTGACAATAAATATTTAAAAAAAATTCCTTTATAATCTTTTTTCAAAACCATGGTTCCGAGCCCAGTCGGATACATGAAAAGAGAATTATATTTATCATTGTAATTTTTAGAATAATAATTTAACAAAAGAACAGCAATTCAATGTTTTAGATTTACAGGAGTTGAAAGCCTAACTTTTTTAAAACTGCAATGTTGCAACTTTAACAAACTGGAATGCTAATGCTAAATCCCGTTCTCGTCAGGTGACAAAAGAACAAATTTCTGACTACTTTCACCAATAGTAATTGTGTGGTTTCAGCATGTGGCTCTACTTCTAATAAAATCAAAATCTCTTTTAAAACATATATTTTTTAAATTTTTTTCACAAGTTTGAACAAAGTATTTTAAATATAAGCGGCCTTATTTCGGAATGCAATTTGGGGAATTTTTTTATCATTTAAAAAATTAAAATAATAATGTTTTAGTTATTTAACTATCCAAAAAATATTATTTTTTTATTAATTGATGTATTCCAACTGATATTTAAATCAAGTAACATCAAACAAAAGTTATTCAACACACTTTAGAGGCATATAAGAATGATGTAGGCAATACAAGTGTTGCCCCAATGAAAAATGGACAAATTCAATAAAAATAATGATTTTGTTGAAAATCAAAAGAAGTTGCTCTGAATCCTGTAACACAGGTCTCATCGTTTTGGCAGCAGATCTATGTCTTCACACTATCAACAACGTGTTTAAGTCTTGAGGAAGTCCTGCACAGCTTCCTTCACATCATCGTCCAGATACAAACGCAATACTGTCTTAAGTCACCTAGTACCTAGATGTCCCAGGGGAACAAATCCAAACTATACAGTGGGTGTTCTAACATTTAGCAACATAATTTTTTTGAAAAGGGGCCTTAATTTCGCGAAAGACGTGTGTTCAGACATTGACATAGAGTTCCGATATTGTTTGTTGCCTTCTCGAAAACTTGTGGCCCAACTGTTCCAAGACGTTCGACCAAAACTATGCTCGTCATAGACTGTCACTATTCGTAGATAAATGTCCGCATTAAAACCGTATTACCGCACGTTTTTCCAATATAGACGCGCATCTTTATATGGCATGACTTTACTTGTGATGGATTAATTTCCTCTACCACTAACAGATTTCACTGTTAAACCTTGTTTGCAGTGAACACTTCCTACTGTCCTTCGTTTTACTGTTTGGTGGCTCTGCTGTAGCTGCACATCTGACGCTAGGGCATATGTCAATCTTTCATTTGGGCAAACCTTAATAGTTTTCGCTGATGGTCCATATTGTGGAAGCTAAGGCTACCAGAGGATTCCCCCCCCCCTTCTTTTTAAAATGACTGCATTCAGTAGTTAACTTAACATCTTAATAAAGGTATAAATTATACCAGGCATAGCAAACCTTTTTGGGAAGAGTGCCTCTATTTGATTAAAAATAAGTATATGTACCACTTCCCACTTTTCCAACAAACAAATATGGAAAAATGAAAAAATTTTAATTATAGGTTTATAATGGGATTTGAATGCAAATAGCACATTTTTAATACACGTCTAAGTAGTTGAAATTTAATAAAAATATAATAAATAAGACGAAAGTACAAACTTATGTTTTACTGTTAGAAAACTTTTTACAAGTTTAATCAATTAATAACAAGTAGTTATAAAATAAAAAGGAGCAACAAATCATTCAATTCAAAATAATTATTAAACTCTCAGTATTTAATGTGGATTTTGAATTACTACTTATTTTTGTTTACCAAGTCATCTATATTACGATTAGTTCTTGCAGATTCTAACAAAATTAGGTTATTATAGAAGCCCAACAGCTAGTTTTGAGTGGTATTTATTTTATTATGTTCGAAAAGTAGAAAACATTTATTCAATAACAGACTTTAACCAAATTTTGAGATTTTTTGTCTCAGACAACCCCACTTCAATAAATTGTAAAAAATGGGTATTTATATTTTTAAATGTTTAAAAATTTTTCAGTTAGTTTCCGTGTGCCACTGCTACACCTCCGTTGTGGCACTTGTGCCTAGGGTTGGCCACTCCTTAATTGTACCATGAAAATCAATTAATATGGTAAATAAAATAGTGGCTGTTTAATTTAATTTATTTATTCTGCTAATTTATATCATCTATAGCGTAAGCATATATTTTATTTAGATTAGTTTAATAAGACAAATATACCATATCAGATTTATCTTTAATTTTCTTTCTCTCCCTTCCCCCTTTTTTTGTCTCTTGGTTTTTAGTTGTTATAAAGTTTCGTTCACGCATACGTGGAAAAGAAATCTATCTTCAGGATGGATTTTCTGACTATTTGCACTCATAAAAAAACTCTCTTTGAGAGCCCCTATTGGCCATACCCTGACTTAAAATCCTTCATGTATGAAACTGAAATTAAGACTCAGTTCTCCTTTTTATTTAGCATCGAGTGTCACACGAAATTACACTTCAAAATAAAAATGCAAAATAATAATTATTATTAAAGTGGTTTGCGTTATTTGCTTAAGATGGAACTGCGTGTTTTTTCTTTCTTTACATGAAGATTTACTAATATGATCATTCATTTCATAGAAACTCATAAGTAGAAAGTCCGTGGTAAATATCTTACTAGTGTAATTTCAAATTTGATAAACATTCAATCAAACTTAGTCCTATTGTTGCAAATCCTTTCCTTCAGCAGTGATATTATTGCAAATAATATCTGTAACACAAAGGATTATTTAATTTAAAAATACGTAAAAATCTTGATTTCTATATTTAGACATATTATGCTAGAATTTAAAATTTATCTCCAGCTAATTTAGAATATATTTCAATATTTGCGATTGTTAAAACTGCAATTAAAGCACAAAATTAATTTTAATTAAATCGTAAGACATGCTTTTCATAAAAAATATTATATTTCAGTAAACCCCACAATTCTGCTTTAATCGTTGTTATAAACTAATTAGAATGTTTTATGAATAATTAAAACCATATTACATTCCTTTGTATTATTTCCATTTCTAAAGCTACCAATCCGCTCAAATAGAGGTATTTAATTATTTATCTTCTCCTAGAAAACCACGAGACCGGTCTGGTTTTTAATTGGTTTCCCAGATTGCAAAATGCGCTCTTTTGTAATTAATTTTTTCAATATTTCTCTTTTCTTTATTAATTTTCATCTTTGCGCAACCAGCGAAGTTATTTTTACATTTATCTTTTCCAATTGTTAATCCGAAATCATTGTTTACACAGTACTTTTACTAGACTTCACTTTTACGTAATTTTTCTCATTTTTTTTCTCATAGATTCATTAATTTAGTATTTAATTCAAGATAGCGATAGCTCCCCGAATAATAGACTCCGCAGTAATTAAATGAATAAGGCTCTGTACCTGGTCTCAATTAACTTTTACATTTAATTTCATTAGTCTGTTGAAAAATCCCAATCAAATTAATGATGATTCCCACCAGAAAGGAAGAGGATTTACAGTGAACTATTTATACACACATTCATGCGGCCTTCCGGTCTTTTGTTTCGAGAATACCACAATCCTTTGTTTGATTAAACTAATGACATCAAATGGCACCGAAAACGAAATGGAAGTAGATAAATACAGACTTTAATTCAAGGTTTTAATTTAATTAATAAAGCTTTTAGCAACTGGAGAGGATTCTATGATAATTATAAATAATGCACGTCTTCCTCACATATGTGATATCTACCACCCGTGGAAGTTAACCCTAAAACTCAGAACTACTAAAATATCAATTCAATTCAATGCTAATTTAGGGAAGAGTAGTGATTTTTGCACAAGGCATGGTCTAACTAAGCTGGGCCTAGGCCTCGACCTCAGTGGGGCCTTGTTTCATTCTCAGCCTTAATAAGATAGTTCTTCGAATAATGTAGACAGTTAAATTTTAGTTCCGATTGTATTCTGGACGGTATGTGAAATGGCTACATGTAAGGACTGATGGCAGTCGTCCATGTACAGGCCTAGACCTACCACCGTACACCATAATTACTCATTCAGTCAAAAGATGAAGTTGTTCGAGCTGGTCTGTGGCTTTTAAGCCACGCACATTTATTGTTTCGGGTTATATTTTTACGAGCATTTGACAACGTGTCCCATATACAACCTACATTTCAGCGTTATAGGTGGGGCCTACCTTCGTGTAGGGGACCAGGGTCTATGTTTGAGTAGGGGACCTGGGCTTCCAAAAATGTCTGAAGACATCTCTGGGAAGTGTAATTGAGAGTTTATTAGCCCTTCTTTGCATGATAATGGAAATTCCCCTCATACCTTTTAGGGAACAAGTAATTTTATTCACAACAAGTGTACTGTAAATTTGTTGACTATTGCGTAACAAGGACCGTAGCAGTAAAAAAATATCAAATGTCACAATAGTGGGTTTTGACTTGTCATTCAGCTGTTAGTTATGGTGGGAAGAAGCGTGCGATTCATTGGGAAAAAAATTATAGCTAATCTGAGATTATTTTTGCAAATAAATACGATAATGAGTAAGAAATAGGATTTGTTTTATGTGCTTGTGTTATTTTATGTGCAATTTATATCGAATATCCCACATAATCTTCCGAAAGCCATGTGATAGAATTTTACAGCACTATACAGTTATTTCATTTCTAATTAATAACGAAATTGCGTTTTACTATATGTTTATTTATGTTATTTTTGTAAAGAAATTTAGTTGAGAAAGGGGCATTGTAGATTTCTTGGACCAGTTAGAATGCGGCTGGCTAAGTGAAGATGCCATTGATGACGAAAATTCTGACGACAAATACCACGATATAAATAAAATTAGAATAATAATAATAATACACTGCTGTTTGTAAAAAATGCAACGACATGAGGGAATCATCAGAATTAAATGAACTTTGCAGCAAATATCAATTATAGGATGTTAGGTAAAATAGTAAAGTTTAAAAACCATCGCGCTTGCGTGCGCAGCGCCCTCTGAACTGATGCTGAAAGCTTATAAATAGAGGGGACGTCGAAAATAGTTAATGATTATTTGTTAGTGGCGAACGTTTAGTGAGGCCTAGGTATGCCTCCAAGACGAAATAAGGAGAAACTCCTACAACTAACGGAGTTTAAGCGGGGGAAAATTATCAGCCTTCGAGAAGAAGGATTTTCCTACCACGCAATTGGAGATCGTGTGCAGTGGAATAGTTACACAGTGACGCGTGTTTGGAAACAGTAAACCGATGAGCACCAAATAACTCGAAAAACTAGCAGTGGACGACGGAATGTGACGTCGGCGCGAGACGATCGACACCTGCTCCGCATGGCGGTGAATGACCGTACAGTTTCTTCCAGGCAGCACGTTGGTCTTCTGTTACTGTTGTACTTATGTCGGCTTCTTTAAATCGTCGATGTTTGCTGCACCGTGTATTGCGTACAAGGGTGCCTTTATACATGATTCCCCTCACGGCAAACCCTCGACCACTGCTTCTGCAATGGGCTCTTGAGCACAGAGCCTGGCAAGCTGATTAGCACCAGGTTGTCCTTTCAGATGAATCACGCTTTATTTTGTGAGACAATGGTGGCCGCTTTCGTGTTAGACGTTATGCCGGTGAACGGTGCATTCGACAATGCGTTATCGGACGACATAGTGACCTAACACCCAGATTTATAGTTTGGAGTGCGATTTCGCATCATGGACGATCCAAGTTGCTACGAATAGAGAGTAGTCTCAATGCAACAGGTACGTCTGTGAAATGCTATTGCCCGAAGTCGTTCCCTTCTTTCAATGCATCCCTGGGGCTATCTTTCAGCAGGATAATGCACGCCCTCGCGTTGCAATGCCTGTTCGAGACTTCTGTTCAGTCCAACACATGCAACTTTTCCCTTGGTCTGCTTATTCGACAGATATGTTGCCTATTGAGACGTGTGGGATTTGGTTGGTAGGCGTCTCGCTCGTGATGCGTCCTGCAGGTTCAAAAGACGAACTTTTGCTGCGCATACAAGCGATATGGAATTCCCTTCTACAATAGACATTCAAAATCTGTTTAGACTCCATCCACGGTATAGCAGCACTTATTGCATTGCGTGGTGGTTACACAAATGCTGATTTGGACATTTAATATTATTTTTTTATTTGAAAATGCGTCATTTATTTGTACTAATACAAATCGTTAGCGCATTACATTTCATTTAATTCTGATGATTCCTTCATGGTGTTGCATTTTTTACAAATAGCAATATAATTTTTTTAAAATTATCATTAGAAATAAAATGATGCAAAAATATATTATTATTATTTATTTTTTTATTGCGTTAACATGTAAACTTGCATGATGATGTATATTTTTACATCACATAGATTGTTTTTAATTATTTTATATTAATATTTGTATTATGACCTTTAATCTAGAGCATTGAACATATCATCCTGGTTTGTTT